>LUCW03001496.1:80000-132500 GCA_001586965.3 Sphaeroforma sirkka | reverse complement strand
TTCAATCCTTTAGCAAAGTCGACTATAAACTTGACGGCTTTCTGGATGTTGCCGTTTGTGAGATACTCCGAGTCGAATGCGGGCGTACAGTTGGGGATTTTGATGAAGTCTGAAGATGGATGTCAAGCCTTAGTGTTCAGTAGTTGGTATTTGAACAAGGTATATAGCAGATGATAACGAAGCTTGGTGGTTATAGTTGGTACTAAACAGCAAATATAAAAGGATGTGTGCACACACAATGCGTTTGCCATCATCGACTGTGTTTTTTTACCTCGTGCATATTAATGCGATACAGACGATATGATCCTCAATCAGTATAAGAATGAAGTTTCTGAGATGTACAATACAAAGTTACGTTACTCGCAAAACAATCATAACCTTCGCAAAATTACAAAACAAACAAACCTGTTTCAGAGTACTGGCATACGACAACTACTTGAAGAGGTATCGCATGGCTAGGGTGTCTGATGTGTCTATGGCCATCAGCCATGGATTTATAACATGTTCTCATATCACAAATCCGAGATAAGCACACTATGCCACTATGTTTAGGCTTCAGTATAGCGAAGAAGATACCAATGTATCCAGATTGACATTACAGGAATGGCCCGGTACATACCCGAAAGTACGTCGACAAATTGCTTCTGGAACCGTTCCTCCACAAAGGCCTTAGTTTCCTCGACTTTCATATTGAATTATTGATGTAGGGTATCCGTTCGTACACACAAGAGCTTCTACTTCACCAGTTTCAAGGATTTGAACTGTGTACGGGTTATACTATAGGTATATATATCATACAAATAAGTTACGCCGACCCATTGTCATCAACAATACTACGCAACATATTATGAAAATTGAATTTCACATCGAGCAAAAAGTAGTGAATAAAGAATTACTGAATTAGCAGACACACATAGATGACAGAGCTCAGAAATTCACGACTCACGAGAGTCGGAGACTCGGTCACTCGGGTCTCGGAGAGTGTACTGGTTTTTAACACACACCTAGTATTTTTAAATATAAATATATGTACATATTTATACAATCTCTGACACTCCCACCAATCAGTGGAATCACCATATATAGTCATCCTGACAATCCATAGAAACTCAGAAATATAGATATGCCCCTCCAATTCCGAGTAGCTCCTTTCAGACTATTGCACGAATTAGAACGCGACGCTGGCTCAGGAATGTCTGACGCTCTCCTAAACTTCTACTCTTGAAAACTAATCTTAAACCGTTTCGTGTTTTTGTTGTTTTACGTATAAACTGAACAAATATACTTTCATCCGTGATAACCCTATAGTAGTCGCTACGGGTGCATATTCGGAGCCCTGAGTTCCAATGTCCCGTAATATCTTCCGACTGTGTTCGTTTTTTCGGAAAAACAGGTTGATTACTTCTCGATAGTTTGACGCACTGCGAGCCTGCGTGGCCGTGGGGTTATACTAAATACATAATACAAATGTATGTAGTTTATACTTATTTCATATTTGATTTTTTTAAACCAAAATAGTGACGTATTGGACTACATAGTACATACCACCTGATACTGACTGTGAGTGCAGATATTTCAAAATTTCATATTTAGCACTTAGTATGTAGTCAGTACTCAGTAGTGTACTCACTACTCACTACTCAGTGCTGAGTGCTGCGTATGCAAAGCCTGTAACTGCACTGACAGTGATGAGTGATGACTGTCATTGACAAAAAAATAAAATGACTGAATCCACTGATGCAGTCACTGACACTGCAGTGTATCAGTACATACCCAGACTATATATAGTGACTGGTCGGAGTGGCCGCTGGCAGCAGAAACAGAATTTTGGTTCAACACAGTCAATACTCAATGCACTGAACAATATTGAATACTGTATTTATAGTGTATACTGATGTATAGTGTATACTCAATAGTGAATAGTTATGCGCTCATTGCCCAACTTCTTGTTTGAATGTTTGATCAATCCGTTGACGCCATAGTCCGCTCTTCCATATTTTCTACTTCGTCTATCTCCCTCTGTGTGTGTGTGTGTGTGTGTCTGTGTGTCTGTTTCTGTGTCTGTGCTTGTGTGTGTGGTCTCCACTTGTGTAGCTAGGCTTGAGAGCTACACTGTCTACACTACAGTCTACTAGAGTTGCTAGTGTCTACAGATTACATTATTATAATGCAGAGGGGGAGGAAGGAAGCGATAAAACATACCACTAAACCTAGAGAGCTAGCTTGAATGGACACACACTATCTCTCTTTCTCTAGACTCCTCTACTAGCTAATAGAGAGACGGACAGACAGAGATAGATAGAGAATTTTGAGAGAGTGAGAGACTGATCAATGGAGAGAGTGAGACACTGAGAGTCTGAGACTGACAGACTGCTGCACTCTGCACACTGCAGATGACCAGCGGCGGCAGAAGATCATCAGTTCATCACTCATCAGATTTATTTTTTTGGTCAATCAGAAACTTCTTCGTAAAAGGCTAAAACGTTAATGATATAATAGACTGATACTTAGTTGTAAATTTAGTACCATATCGTATAGTGCATTTTTTTTTACGCGATTTAATACGTTCAACGTATACTATTACAGTATGGGGCATGGCTCGCATGGGTGCAAACCGAAATGTAGCAATCAAGTCCACAACAAACATATTTTTCAAATCCTGTGTCTCAGACAACAGAGTGCAGACTCGTGGTTGGAATTGGGAAGGATCTCCAACTGATACCGCTAGGAGCTGGTCCGAAGTAAATATGATCGAGATTCAAGGCTCGTTTCATAGCCTCCTATTACTTTATTTTGGAGCTTATGTGTATGACTGGTTTCATTTTAGAACGAAACCTTCGGAACGGCACCCACACGGTTCTCATTTGACTTGATTTCTTTTTCTTTTTCTTTTCTAGAGAAACAAAAGTCTGAATACTAAGATAGAGCGAACAACAGTGAAATTCACAAGCGACCCTGCTACTATGAGGCTTAGTACATTGAAGCTTGTGAAACATAAAATAAGAAACGTCATACAATTTGCGATCTGTTCTTAGCATGTATATAGAATATGTGTGTTGTATTAGGGGAACTGTTTGCAGCCCTTGGATTGTAATATTACACGGTGCACTGTCAGCCAATAACGTGACAATGCACTGGGCTAGGGAGCACCAGCAACTCACAGCATAAGATTTTATACACTTACCACACCTTCAAATAGTTGACTTTGCAATCGGGCTGCTGGCCGCAAATAGAGCAAAACCTTCACCTATGGGATATTAGTACAGTTGGAAGCTGGGCATTGTTGTTTATTTTGGAAGACTAAAAGTCCCCTATGGCCTATGTGCTATATACTGAATAAAGTAGAAAGCCATAGCCTTCAAAAGATATTATCCCCTATGGCCTATGTGCTATATACTGAATAAAGTAGAAAGCCATAGCCTTCAAAAGATATTATCCCCTATGGCCTATGTGCTATATACTGAATAAAGTAGAGAAAGCCATAGCCTTCAAAAGATATTATCCCCTATGGCCTATGTGCTATATACTGAATAAAGTAGAAAGCCATAGCCTTCAAAAGATATTATAGATGACTACGAGAAATCGTACGAGGGTATATATTCACTGTATGTATGTACTTGTTATGTACGTGCTGTGATTTACAGATAGTAGTCTTCTTTATCCTTCAAAAAAAAGGCTAAAGGTTATGTTTGATGTTTCACTTGCTACATTTTCGTGTATTTTGGCGAACGCTGTCTGCTCAGTGCTCACTCTGTCTTCTTACATTTTCGCGTGCATTAGTTTTTTTTTCTTAAAAATATATATTAAAAATAAGAATAATATGTAGAATAATACGGACAAAAATATCACCAGACAAATTTTGGACTGTGGAATCGGTTCGAGACCCGATCCTTGCACATTTTGGTTTTTAGGGTTTAGGGTTAAAAACATCTTAGTCTAAAAACATCTTAGTCTTACAATGACACTTTGACCATAAAACCTGCTGAATAAGTCCTGAACCTCCTCTTAATTTGACCATAGCCTCCTGAAGTCCTGAACCTACTTATTTTTTTTTTACGAGCCTACATAGGTACACACTCCTAAAGTAGTACAGTTTGGCAACTGTTGGATCCCTCTCGCATGTATATAAATATGTACACAACCGTTCATGGATAAATAATAACGCAGACAACATAGAAGCCACGCGAATGGATAAATATTAACGCGGACAACATAGAAGCCACGCATTCGCGTTCGCATCTCACCACTACCTTCATACTGTGGTACATGGCTATCTTACACCTGTATTTTGATATATCTGTGTACATATAAGTGCAATCCATGGCTAGTATACCTATAATCTGAATATATATCTCCTGTGTGTACAACACAATACATGGCTAGCATAACTGTATTCTGATATATCTGCGTGTATAGCTCAATATGAGCGTGGAATCTCTGGTTGAATCGAGTATCATAGTCAAGCAAATCGTGTCAGGAAACGATGCTTCGAATGCGAAAGATGCAGTGGTGCTCAGCTCGCTCTCGCAGGGTGCTACAGAGGACGCTATAGTTATAGATGATGCGGAGAAATTCGACGAAAACGCCGAGAAAGATAAGGACGCGCGCAGCATATCACAAGATAATGAGAGTAATAATACAGAGACAAACACCAACCTATCCGGCACGGACAGTAATGGAACGAGTGTTGCTGTAGACGATTCAGCTAGATGGACTCAATTACTAGTACTAGTCGTAGGCATGATATTGATGATGTCGCTGTGGTTCAGTGCATCTGTCGCCCTGCCCCAGTTTGCAGTCACTCTTGATCTGAGTACGTTTGAGAGCAGTTTGTTAGTCGCGTCTGTAAACATGGGATTTATCTTGTTTGGCCTCATCTCGGCCTTAGCGATGATCGCGGACCGGTTCAGCGCACGGAAGGTAACCTGATCTGTAGAGATGAGTCTTGTTTAGGGACCAAACATATAGTATTGAGGTGCATTTTAGGGGCCATACTTGCAAAGTATAATTAGTAGATTACTTTTGGTGCATTTATCCGCACATGGCGATCGTCCACTCACTTCCGTATGAATTTCTGTATAACATACAATTCCAAACATTTAAACTCTCTCTAATATATATATATATATATATGTATATATATTATACATTATATATGTATGTATATATATATATATATATAATATATATTATACATTGTATATATTCATATATATACATATATGTATTAAATATGTGTGTTTGTATGTATATACATACATATATATATTTACAAACATATATATATATAATATATATATATACATTGTATATATATATATATATATATATATATATATATATATACAGACAGATGGTGTGTGTGTGTGTATGTGTATGTGTATGTATATGAATATATATATATATATATATATATATATGGTGTGTCCGTGTGTGTACAAATATATATATATATATATATATATATATATATATATATATATATATATTATATATATATATATATATATATATATATATATATATATGCATATATATGTGTATATATATATACACTTGACTCATCTTCGAGTTAATCCATTGCTTCTCTGTGCAGGTGATGTTTGTGGGTGGTGCAGCGGGGTGTGTGATCAATGCTGGCCTCCTTTTGGCTGATCATGTTGGTTTCTGGGGCTTGTTTGCTTTCCGGTAAGTGCGATGGGTATCTACTATACATACGATTGACGTTTATGTATTCGTACAGTATTCGCCTCTATATCTGCACCCGTATAGTGCTATCATATCGTTGTTATAGCGTGTGCGTGGGTGTTGTAGCGATCATTTGGTTGTACGTCTGTACCTGCTTCGCATCGTCTTCTACGATGATGTATTTGTATTTGCTATCCGTCACCCCCCACGGCCCGTTTGTATGTGCGTGTGTACCTTGTGTTACTATAATGCTTCGCAATGTAAAGCCATTCTGGGGCCTGATCCTTTCATACGGGGCATTCGCAGTTGATCTCTGGGTTCATTTGACTATGCGGGTTGTCTTTGCATATAGTAGTACTACACCCCCACAGAACTACCATAGCTCTCTCTCCACCCGCTTTGAATTAGGGTCCAGCTTTTCTGTAGTGCCTTCCCCAATCTTACTCTTGCTGTCCTAGTCTCCATTTGTTATGTACTGTATTCCGGTAGCACTGGGTAAGCCTTTCGACCTATCAGTTGTACGTGCCTTCAGGTTAGTCCGTGGCACTGGCCAGCAACTGAACTGCATACGCTTCTCAGTGAATCCGATGCAAGTATGGCCAAAGTAATGTGTGACAACAGTCAGTACAGCATACTTTGGTTTAAGTACGTATGTACGCCTAGAATATGATACCCACACTAACATGGTCATCTACCATACTATGCAGGTTCACCACCGGCATGTGTTTAGCACTGGTGTATGCTCCGGGCATGAAAGCGGCTTCCATGTGGTTTGTGCAGTACAGGTAGGAATCATATACATAGTAGACATCTGAAAATAGATGTATGATATTACATTTATATTATGTATATATATATATATATATAAATATGTCTGTGCGTGTGTCTGTGCGTGTGTCTGTGTCTGTGTCTGTGCGTTTGCGTTCCGTTTGTGTGTATATATGTATGTATGTATACATGTATCTATGCTACAAATAAATGTCTGTACATATATATATATGTATCTAAGTATGTATATATGTATATATGTATGTATATATGTATGTATAAATATATATATCTTTATATTCCCGCAAACAATATAACAATTCGCCCTGTCTCCATCGCATATGCCTGTTAGACATGTTTCAATTGTCGTTTCATTTCCGACGTCGTACAATCACTGACTGCATTGTGTTTCCGATACATACATCTTTATTAGACCCGGACGATTGTCGTATTGTGTATATGTTGTCGTATAACTTAGTCACAATCTGCCCTGTTGTCCTACTACAGAGGTCTGGTGCTAGGCGCAATGGTGGGTGCTTTGACCCTTGGGTCGTCACTGCCCAGTTTCATCCGAGGAGTTGCAGGAGAGGATGTTAAATGGCAATATGTGATCTTGGCATCTACAGGTGTGTACATAAGCTCTATATATATATATATATATATATATATATATTGTATGTATTCAATACTCACATTTGTGTGTGTGTGCGTGTGTAGATCATACCCGTACAGTGGTGCCTGAATTTATTTGGAGGGTCGCGGAAGTGGTTGTGTGAAGTGTCAATATGTGATCCTGGCATCAACAGGTGTATGTATAAACTGTGTATATATACTACCCTAAACCCTAAACCCCTAGACATTAAGACCACACGTTTCAGTACATTCACATATGCTGAACCCTAAACCTTGACATTCTAACACACACCCAAATAGCTTATAAATTTATCAACCGTTTTAATGTGCATGGACATACCCGTCGACTACCTTATTCATTCACCTATATTTATACTAACATATCTTACTTTGTGTTCCTCTACATACCCTGTAGGCTTGGCAGCAGTGGGTGCGCTGTCTGTGCTGTTGCTGGGTCGGGACGGGCCCTACTCAACGCCTCTGAAGGTGATCAAAGTGTCAGCTGTACCGCAGTTGTTCAGAGTGCCCAGTTTATTGCTGGCTATTCTTGCATATACATGTCATAACTTTGAGCTGTATGCCGTTTGGTAGGTTATACACACAATACATTTACATTTGTACATATATATATATATATATATATGAATAAGTGTATTTTTATCAATATATCTATATATATATATATGTGTGTGTGTGTGTGTGTGTGTGTGTGTGTGTGTGTGTGTGTGTGTGTGTAGTATATATATATATATATGTGTGTGTGTGTGTGTGTGTGTGTGTGTATGTATGTATACACTGAATGTACACATACTATACCCCAATTATACATATAACTACACCCTAATTATATATACAGCTACACCCGAATTTTCATATAACCACACCCTAGCGATACATATAACTATACCCTAATTTTATAAACTGTACATATAGTATAGGCTTCACCCTAATTATACATGTAAACTGTACATATAGCTACACCCGAATTTTCTTATAACCACACCCTAATTAGACATGTAACTACACCCAAATTATATATATATATATATATACCCTAATTATACATTTAACCACACCATAATTATACATACAACCACACTCTAATTATACATATAACCACACTATAATTATACATAATACTACACTCGAATTAAACACATAACTACACCCGAATTTGACATGTAACTACACCTTAGTTATACATACAACTACCACTGATTATACATATAACTACACCCTAATTATACATAAAACCACCACCCCCTAATTGTACATAAAACCACACCCTAATTGTACATAAAACTACACCATAATTGTACACAAAACTACACCCTAATTGTACATAAAACTACACCCTAATTGTACATTAAGCTACACCCTAATTGTACTTAAAACCACACTTTAATTGTACATTAAACCACACCCTAGTTAAACATATAATTACACCCTACCTATACCTACAACTACACCCGAATCATACATATAACTACTCCCGAACTGTACATATAGCTACACCCTAATTGTACATACAATCCGCCCAATTTCTACATATAACTACACCCTAATTGTACATATATCTACACCCCAACTATAAATATAACTATACGTGACTCATGCATATATCCGTACCCTATTGATCCATATAACTACACCCTAATTATACATATATCTACACCCTAATTATACGTATATCTACACCCTAACTATATATATAACTATACCTGACTCATGCATATGTCTGTACCCTAATCTTATACATAACTACACCCTAATTGTGTGTTGTTAGATCATTTGCGCAGCTTTAAGGGTAGGTATCTGGTATAGTTTGCCAACGTACTTGCCGTTACAATCCTGTATCTTAATCTTAATTATCACTTCCGCTGGTGTGTGCCTTGGATATCAATCACAGTGCCTTACTGGTGTTTATAGGTGTTTAATATGCCTCGCTCGCATTTGTGTGATATTTAAATAGAACTATATCTGGAGACATGTCATGGTATGCCTATGGTTGTATTTTTTTGCATTTGTACGCTATGGTAGATAGTGTTTTGTGCCCCGTTTTGGGGGCTATACATCCAAGGTATTCAGTATATATCCATTTATACTTTCTCCAATTACACGTTTGTCTCATATTCGTTTGTGTTGGTGTTATATATCCCTATATTTTTCTCCTGGTAATTACATATCTCTATATTATTTCTCTATATATATATTGTACGTTCTTATTCTTATTTTTTTTGGTTATATACTTCTGTTCTTATGTTCTTCTATTCTTATATTCTTACATTATTAGATTCTTTCTCTACATATCTTTATATACTTATTCTTAAAATATTATTGTTATAGTTTCATATTCTTATATTCTTTCATCGTTACATTCTTATATTCTTACATTATTATATTCTTTCTCCATATATTCTTATATTCATATTCTTAAATTCTTTATTGCTATAGTTTAATATTCTTATATTCTTACATCATATTTTTTCTTCGTATATCCTTATATATTCTTATTCTTAAATTCATTATTGTTATAGTTTCATATTCTTATATTCTTATATTCTTACATTCTTTCTCCGTATAAACTTATATTGTCATTCTTAAATTATTTTATTCTTGTATTCTTTTATTGTTATATATTTATATTTTTACATTCTTCCTCCATATAACCTATTCTTATATTCATTTATTCTTATTTACATTTAATCATCTATTCTTGTTTCATCTATTCTTGTAGTCTTATAGTCTTTCTCCATAGTTTCTCGGTTTCTTAGGTTCTCATATTATATATCCTTATTCTTCTTCTTTTATATTCTTATATCCTGTCCTGGCGTGTGTTGTAAGGTGATTCGTCTGTCAGCCGTGCCTGATCTACTTAAGACACTAAGCTTGTTTTTGGTTCTTATGGCCTATACGGCACATAGCTTTGAGCTATATGCACTTTGGTATGTACGCGAATATATGTTTATACGCGTGACATATTTTACGTTCATCAGTGTTGACGTGTCGAGTGTTGAGATGTACGCGAATATACGTTTTTATCCGTGATATGTGTAAGTTTATATGTGTTGACATGCTGAGTGTTGAGATGATCTATACGAATGTCCTAGTATGTCTATGTGATAAGTGCATGTGTGAAGTACCCAGCGCGCATCTACTGTAAAAAAAAACAGGTGGTCACAAACGTCTAACCAGATATAGATTAGATAACACATACACACAGATAACCCCGGTCAATTGGCTATATGCGTATGGAAGTTTACAGTACAAATTAAAAATGTATCTCGGCACAGGCTTGCTGGCCATTCACCTGCTTTGTGTTCTGTGGTACACTCGTATTGCCATCTCTCTGGCACAGCTAAGGTCTTGACCGTTTACCTACTGCGAGTTATGTGCTATCAAATGACTATACACGTATGTAAGCTTCCAGAACATTTCAAAATGTATCTCAGTACATCCTTTCTGGTCTGTTTTCCTACTTTTTCCCCTATACACCTTAAGATGTCACTACGTAGTCGGTGTACTGGTTTGTTCGTATGTGCTATTTGGACTTTGATATCCCTACTTTATCTATAACAATACTTAATACTTATTTGTATATATATATATAAGGATTTTACGGGGCAAGTGCAGTTCTACTGCATCCTGACAGCATCTAGCAGTCTATCTACTACGAATATGTTTTCGTGCATGACCATTACCATGGGCTCCATTCGGTCGGTACTAGGAAGTGTTACTACGCACTGTTACAACCTCACTTGAAAACACCCGAAACTCAACTTCATCTCATAATATATTACAAAACATACAGGGCGTGGGCGTCGCAATTCTACTTCATCCTGATGGAGAATAGCAGCTTATCCACTGCCAATCTATTTGCCTTCATGACCATTGCCATGGGTTCTATTGGCTCAGTGTTGGGTGGCTACTTTGCAGACCGTGTAGGCCGCACTGCTGTGTGTGCTGTGTGCACTATCTGCTCAGCAACAGTCTCCATTGCGATTGGACCAGGTAAACATGTGCATATATCAGTGCGTACGTATATGATCTCGCATATAGTCAGCTATAGTTTATTGCATCACTGGTTTCGAATATATATATATATATATATATATATATATATATATATATATATATATATATATATATATATATATATATATATATATATATATATATATATATATATATATATATATATATATATATATATATATATATATATATATATATATGTATGTATATGTATATATATATATATATGTGTGTATGTATATATATGTATGTATATATATGTGTGTGTGTGTGTGTGTGTATGTATGTATGTATGTATGTATGTATGTACGTATGAATGTATGTATGTATCAACACAATACATGAAGTTTTCACAGAACCTTAATGAAACCTCAGTTAAACGTCACTCGTACGAGTATTTCATATACGTATAGCTCTATCACTTTTATAGTGCATATCGTACTCTCAAGCAGTACTTAAGAACGCCTTCCGATATCAATATGTCTTGTTTCGAAGTCTTTGGGAATTTACGATTAATTCCCCCGTTTGTATCACCCATTCACAAAATACAACCTTTGTCGATTATTGTGTGGACACGTACATTATACATACCACATACGCGACCCCTAAACCCTATTCCTTGAACCCCTATACACCTATACTCTAAAACACACACTCCACGCTATAACATATACTTCCATCTGCCTCCCTCGTTGTCGCATAACGATCTCTATATATATATATATATCATATCCAAAAACTATACTGGCATATACATCGATCTTTGCATACGATATATCTCTAACTATGGAAACACTTTTGCGCTTAACATACCATCTCCATCGATTATGTACACTTATAGCCGTGGTTGCGACACAGAGTGAACCGCTGGTGTGGGCATTGGCCTTTCTCTGGGGCTTGACCGTCGTCGCCGACAGTGCGCAATACAGTGGTATGTACATGCACATGTCCATGGAGATAGAACGCACCTTGTGTAGGTTTTATTATTGCCGAGCGTGTTGTTTGTGCTTGTGTGTGCGTATGACCAGATGTGATGTGTCCTCACGGGTAAATTGATACAGGCATTTTTTTGTACGTATTTATACTATAAAGACATATAGCACTGTTAGTTGTTGTTCTATATTTTGGGACTGTGATTTTTATGTCTAGTATATCTACCTTAATGCGTATACACAATCATGTGCCGGTATAAAGATACCTATTCTGCATACAAACCAACAAGCAGTACAGGTCTCTTGTAGTAGTGTGTATCAACTATCTTTCTGGGTTTTTTTTTATCAACCCTATAGCGTATTAACGTATTTGTTCTTGAATGCTTCCACCCCTATAGCATTTTAACGTATTTCTTCTTCAATTCTAAAACCACTCAGCCATGATCAGCGAACTGTGTCCTGCCGATTTGGTAGGCACAGCATTGACACTGCAGTTGAGCAGTGGTTACGGTGCCACTGTAGTCAGTATATTGGTGCTACCGACCATTGCCAACAGTACTATATTGACCTGGGAGTGGAGTTACGCTATTGCGGGAGTAGTCTCGTATCTGGGACTCTTCATGCTGCTTTGGCTACGATATCTGCCTGAGTCCGAGAAAATATGTGGCGGGAAGAAGTAGACCACAACTAGAGAACGATATAAATAGAACCGAGTTTGGGTTTAGGTTCGTTAGCGATAGGCGCAGTCGATCTACCGAGGGAAGTATATTCGATGCGAAAACTTAGAACTGAGAGTCGTAAATAAATTTAGTACAGAGATATATGGAGGTGATAGGGTATTTGTGCTTATCTCTTGCCTTCGTCTGTAATGCAAGTGAATGTAGCGAGTGCATTTCGCCTGGCAACGACATCTATTCGATCTTATGATAAGATATGGAACTGTGTACAAGAACATCTGGATCGCAATTGTCACGGTCATGGGATCAAATCTCTCGATAGCTATTGAGCGAGGAATACAATTTGGCTATCTTATTCTGACAGTAAATCAAACGATCAGTCAGATACCAATAATGAAGAGTAGCAACCAAGTTAGACGACTCGTAGTCGCCAATTGGTACGGCAAACTGACAGTATCCTCCTATATAAGAGACTCTATTAGATTGCAAAGCTACAAGTGTACAATGAACGATTTTTCTGAATAGCTTTGATTCTGCTACAAGTTTTATTGAAAGGGCTTCAAACTTTACCTTCAACTTCACGAGCATTTATCAATTCGGAGAGCGACGGCAGGAGATGAAAATTCCCTTCTTCAAAACTGAACTTGGCAAAGGTGGAATTACTAGTGTTGGCTTACAATATGAACCAAAAAGGTATAATTAAATAAGCGACATCCAAGCACAAGTCACACAGCACGAACGCACAAAGACATACTCTTGAACAGATGCTTTCTTTTCTCATCTAGAACATCTCTGCTCAGAGAAAAGATACTTTCGGATCGACAAGAAGTAAATAAAACGCTAAATGATATAAGCGCAACTATATACAGCGTCGGAAGCTGATCTCTCATGGAATGTTGATACTCCAAAGCCTGCCAGTTGGATGAATCCGCACCTTGCAGTAGTTGTCGCTCGCCCGCGACCCTTTGGGACATAAACTTTGCTACAGACCCCCCAACTTTATGCTTCTTAGCCTGCGTAGGAGTAGAAAGTGACATTTTACAGTATTAGATTATCCAGGGGTTGGTGTTTTTGTACAGGGAAAACTTGTCCCTTAGGGGGCATAAGATGAAAAACCTGCCACCATTATGTAAGCTTACATGTGTCCTTTTTGAATTTATACTATGACGGGAGTTCTCTACCACGCTCATCGGAGTCGGTCTTGACCGGTGCTCTCGGTTGATTTCAACTTGGCATAAGAAAACGCATCTCAACGGTGGCTCTACAACCGAGACTTTGGTCCTTATCCCTCTGGTATGTGGGCGAAACATGATTCAAGGCGAGAATAGTGGGAGTGTCCGTTGGTATCAGTGAGACTTGCTTAGGTCCCCCGCCTCGTGCGCTTTCTGTTGCTCGCTGATCTTCTATCAGTGCTCGTTGCTGTTGATTTCATTGGCCTTGATTGCCTTCGTTTGCGTCGAGTGCGTTGACGGTATAGTGTAAGAACATCAGCACCTGCGATGTCTGATTCATGCGTCCAGGTACGCTCACCATCTGTCCAATACAGTAGGTACTCCTGACGGCCTGTGGTCGACTATTGAGGAGAACTGAGCCTCCTCGGTTGGTTGTACGTGATTGTTGCAAGTAAATGCTTCCTGAGCATTGGTCTTTTTTTACGAGTCCAATTAGCTTATCATTGACCGAGTTAGAAATTCGGGGCTTTATTACAGATATATACCTGTTGCCCTCCCTGCATACAATTTTATATGGTCCGTCAATGGTGCTGTCATCCACTTTGATATAGCGGACCATGACAATGTCCTCTTCCTGGAAGTGTACATACTTCTTTTGGTATTTTCGGTCGTATGCTGCGCGTATCTTCTCGTGATATTGTGCAGCATTGCAGTCTATTTGTGGCCTAATGGCTTCTTCCAAATGCTGCAGTCGCTCTTCCCAGGATACTGTTGTACTGGGTGCGTTCGCTGGTGTGTTGTAGTCCGTGTGTTGATTATGTCCGACCAATGTTCACATTAAATCTCGGTGACTTGTGTCTGCAGATTGTGGCCCATCTGTATGAAAGGAAGTCGTGAACACCAGTTACCTGGATTTTGTTCAACGTATCTCCGTAGCAGTGGTACGAGGTCTGTATCTGATCGTTCGTTCGCGCCTAAGACTCTAGGTTGGTACGCCGATAGTCGATATGTTTTGTCGGCGCTTGCTCAACGACTTTTGAAAGTATGCCATTAACATATTCAGTGCCTTGGTCAGTCTGTATGATTTGTGGGAACCCGTGTTCGCAAATGATTGGTAGCAGCGTACGTGCTATAGTAGCCGCTGATTTGTCCATCATTGGTCGTAGTATGACATATGATGAGTGCACATCTAGCCATACTAGCACATATGTGTGTCCTCTGTTTGAGTCCAGTAGTGGCCCAATGGTGTCCACTTGGACTCTGTCGCCTAGAAATGCGGCTGTGATAGATTGTAAGGGATCATAGCAGGTCCTAGAGTAAAATTCATAAAAGATATTACTATCTAGTTAGAGAAAATCTTTCGGAATATAAGCCTCAAGACCGTCGGGGCCAAAAACACGTTTTTTCTGACATTTTCCAAGAAAAGTAAAAAACACACACAAACACACATAAATACACCTACAACACACCTCACCTACAGTCACAGCGTTAGTATCGCTACCTAACACGCATACGACGTGGGTCGTAGCACTGTATAGCCTAATTAGACTAGAAATAGTTGTGCGCGATCAGAAGGAAAAGAAACAGATCAAATCCGACTTAAACGATCACACATCAGAAAGGAAGTATCGCATTGCTAATCGCCACTTCCCCACTGAATACATTAAGAACAATGAGAAATGAAAGACTCTCGTACCCGGGGTTATGCCGTCGTTTACTCCAGTTCACTTACAACCGAAAACAACGTCTAGATCTACAACTACACCTTCTGACCGAGCTTGCATGCGGTTCTTACGTGATAATGGAATACTCACGGCTACGAACAGTGGAAGAAACACTGAAATAACACCATTCCATCGTACTGTTCATGAACTTCAGATGCTCACACTGGAACAGACAGCCGTGATAACACATAAGCCATCAGCATTCATAAACACTTGCAGAGATAGTGACAGCAAATGTTTGAAATACCTTGGGGAGAAACGCTTTGAGCTAGTAGAACAATTATTTAAGATAATTAACTATAAAGGCAGATGCGAGAGTTTACAGTTATGGGATGCCGTGTGTGTTAAGCGATGTAAGGGTTTAGTAGCCAAAGACATGGCCAGAAGCAAGAACACTGAAGATGAAAAAGAATCGTCGCCACAAAATTCTACAACCAAAAGCAGCTATGTGCCTGGAAACCGAACGGGCACGCGCGCATTGACACCTTTTGAACAGTTCGTGTTCTTTTTATATGTGCTGCGTGTAGAAATACGGCCTCCGGTCAGTCTAAAATATCAAGATCAATTGAGATAATACATTGGTTTTTATTTGTATTTTAAATAATTTAGTACAAGCTCTTTTTCCAATATTTCCAAAGTGTTCTAAATTCACTTTGATGGCTCCAATAGCCTGAGTATTTGGTATGACTCATCTACTTGGACCTATTTGAGACATTAGTAGATGTAGGATATTATAAACTAAATTTTATAATCTCCGAACTACTACTTATAGATTTTGGTCCTCCCGCCAATCTCCAAAATCCAATAAGTCTTTTTCTTTTTTTAACTTTTCTTCAGATGGAACTTTATTTATATCAGCTAATGTATTAACGTGACTTACGTTATTATGTCTATTTACAAAATAGGCAAGTGGTCATGAACACTTAGTACTTCTAGTGAAAATTATTCAATAAAGAACAGCTAGAGGTACGCCCTGTGTGATCGAGGATATTTAGGCTCTTAACAAGAGGCAGTCCCGATCATTCTTACACAAGCTACCACTGCTAAATCCTAACTGACTAAATTGTATTTTAGTTTAATATAGTTTGAAACCTAGTAATTTCCATCGAAGTTTACATATTTTTCAGTTAAATAGTAGTTACAGTAGTGTACTGCTTCTAGACTGTCTGACATCGATTTACTATCCAGCAAATACTATGGCTAAGGGTACTTCTAAAGGCAAGGGAGCCGCTAGCTCTAAGCCTGCTAAGCCTGCCGAGGTTCCTGAGGTCCCTGTGGAAACACCTAGCCTGTCTGGAGTTGAGCCTGCCGAGGATACTGTTGGGGAAGCAAATTCTGAGGTTGGTACAGAGGATTATTCTGAGGATGACTCGTCGGATCCTAAAGCCTTGGAAGAAGAGGTATCTACTACCGCGGAAAGGCTCGCCAGCGTCGTGTATCACCTAGGAGTGAAGCTCAGGACCCCAGCTTGCCCCCTGACCACGTGCCGTCAAATATTGGGGATAAACGTCGAAAGGCTGGAAAATTCGTGGATACGAATGTCGGGGGCATTATAACTCCACATCTAAAGGACACTCCAGCACAAATCCGGAGTGAAAAGGAAGTATTGGACCTGTCCGAAAATTTCGGTTTCGCCATCGATGGAGAAGCCATTCCATTCAGCTCAAATCTTGGGGCCGAAGCTGAGGACGCCATAGCTCGACAACGAGTGGTTGGATCCTCTCAATCTCGACGCCAATTGAACCGCACTGAAGCGCTCTTGAAGGAGCTAGCGGCAGCAGCAGTTGTGAACCCCTCTATCGTGTCCCACTTGGCTGATATTCTTCCTATAGCCGGGTTTCGAACCCGAGACCTACTGGTTTACCAGCCAGTATGTTTACCACTAAGCCAGTTACCACTGGCGAGAGAGATAATATTTCAAAATTTAATCTCTATAGCTCTGATGCTACCATCGACCATCCTCTTGACAAACCTAACCCTGTCAGAGGATATGATCGTATGGAACTCGATGAGGCTTACCATCCTCGTAATATCGACCCTCATTTGCCAACTAACCCTGGTAATCACGATTTTGGCAATCGCTACACCAGTACCTCGTTAGAGAGTTCCCGCTCTAATCCTGAGGATGAGGAAGTGAGAACCAGACATACTCGTCTCAGGCTAGTACGCTCTGGTATGCAAGTCCTTGAGGACCGTCTATTGAATGACTCTGACCTTGACGATAGGAAAGCGGATAACATTCGCTATCTAATCGATAACAAGAGAAAGGAAATAGACACCATCTTGGCACTAGCAGCCCGTAGCACTGAGCATGAGCCTCTTAGAACCAAGCTTTATAAAGCAGATAGGTAACGCGCAGGCTGAGGTCGATTTCTCTACTAATGAGAGTACAGTGGAGACACTGAAGGCCTTCGACCAACTTAAGGAGTCTGCCAGCCTTAGGGATAAGCAGATGATGAATGCCTTTATTCATTTCTGTGAGCCAGGTGAATGGCGAACTATCTTGAAGGCTCATGAGCCCAACTGGAAAGCCCTACCCTGGCACCAGTTGCGTGATAATATACTTAACACCTTTTTTTGAAGATGCACGTGACCGTGAACTTCTAGAGTCTCGCAAGTTCTTTGCGAACGATACTACTATTCGAGGTGCTCTAGCTCATATGACACATATGAATACTCGGATGGGTGGTCGTACCTATACTGGCGAATATTTATTAATTTGTCAGATGATGGAGACTCTGGGAGCTAACCTCTTTAAGAAAGTTAATGCTGACATCATCGCCTATGGTGATTTGCGATTTATGCTTTGGTCTGTCTTTGAGAAGATAGTACACAAGCATACCAATTCCTCTACTAGAGTACTTAGTACCACGAGCTACACCCAGCCCACTAAGCGAAACGCAGTAGAGACTAATACTGCGCGTAGTACTAAGAAACCTCGCACTACTACTGGAGGGGGGTACTGGCTCTACTTCTACCGAACCGAAAGGTGATAAGAAGGTGAGAGCGCCTTGCAAGAAGTGTGGTTACAACCTCACAAAACGTAATGGCAAGTGGAATGGTAGCTGCACCAGGCAAGCCAGATTTTGGACACTATATGAAAGAGTGTGCTACTTGCAAGGGTACTAACGGTTGGCACAAAGAGGATTGCAAGGACTTACCAGACGTCCAAGTTAAGCATTGACAGTACCATATGTGCGCACTAGAGCAAGATTATGAGAAAATGTTCAATAAAATCTATACCAAAGGAGATGAACGTATCTTTCAAACAGTTTTCGTAAATGGAGAAAAAAAAGTTATGGCACTATTTGATCCAGGGGCTGAAGTCTCTGCTATCTCATGCCGAGTAGCCTACGCTACAGATATGGCTGTCCATAACGAAACAACTGATTTAATCTTGGGAAATGGCAAAGTTACTACTTGCGAACAATCCATTGACTATGCACACATAATGCTGTCAGATAGAAGAGAAGTGAAGACTCACCTAATCGTTACTGACATGTCTCAGAAATACGATTTAATTATAGGTATGACTGATCTTCTCAGTTTAGGTATAACACTCACTGGTCTGCCTAATGGGCTAGACCCGAATAAAGATCAGTCAGATGATAATATGTTAAAGATACCTAAACCTCCGGAAGGTGAAGCAAAGGATATGATTCCGCACTTCACCAATATAATTATGGACTTAATTATACAAAACAGGAAGATTGCAATAACTGACTGGTGTATGTTTAAGTTCTCTAATGGGTACGTTAGACTTGACTTAACAAACGTCGACTTCTCTAAGTTAAAGTGTCCTTCACATAACTACGTGAGTTGGAGACACAAAGACGTTGTCAAAACCCAAATCGAAGATTGGTTAAAACAGGGTCTAATTGAAATCAATTATGATGCAACCCCAGTTAACTTAGCTCTCTTAGCGGTCGATCAATATAAATTTGATGGAACGTTTAGTAAAACAAGAGTAGTACTAGACCTGTCGCCAATCAACAAACTAATTCCGCAACATAGTTTTCCCTTACCTAAGATAAGCGAGATACTACGCAAAATGGAGGGTGCGACTATCTTTTCCAAGATAGACTTAAAAGCTGCATTCCATCAACTACAGATATATGAGCCTCATAGGAAATACTTTTCCTTTACTTGGCAAGGTAAGAAGTACCAGTTTAAAGGTGCACCTGAAGGCTTACACATGTTACCTTCTTTCTTCCAACAAGTTATGATGGAACTATTTGCGGACCTGTCGTATAACGTATCAGTCTATTTAGATGATATAGTTATCTTTACAAAGACAGCACATGAACATGCTAAACTCGTTAAAGAAGTCTTAAAGCGACTTAATCATGCTAAACTTAAGATTAACGAAGACAAGTGTTCTTTTGCTAAAGATACTATACACTTACTTGGCTACAAAGTATCTGCAGCAGGGGTAGAAATTGATCCTGGCAAGAAACAGTTTCTGTTGGATTTATCAACACCAATTACTGGAAGAGATGTGAACTCTGTGTGTGGGTTTGTTAACTTCTTCTCGGATTCGGTACCGCATCTTTCTCATTACTTAAAGCCTTTCAGTCACCTACGGCTGCACAAAGGACCTTTGGAAAAGCTTTGGACTAAAGAATGTGATGATGCATTTAAACTAGTCAAAAAAGTAAAGTAATGGACGCACCCATCATGCAGACCCTGTGGATGGTGTCCCATTCCAAGTAGCAACCGACGCTTCAGATCGAGCGGTAGGTGGAGTGCTTTACCAAACGATAAATGGTAAACCGCGCTACATACAATTCTTTAGCAAGAGTTATAATAAGAGTCAACGGAATTACCCTACCGTTAAACAAGAGCTCCTTGCTATAGTTACTGCGCTAAGACAGTTTAAAGACTACCTTTATGGAAGTTACTTTACTGTCGCCTGTGATCAAAAGTCTTTAACATACTTAAAAGATATGAACCCTGATTCACAGTTGGTGAGCCGCTGGCATGACATTATTGCCAAGTTCGCTTTTAATATAACACACATACCAGGAATACATAACCATCTTCCTGACATGCTCTCTCGACTTGTGCCCGACTACCAGAAAACAGTCAAGGAGTTATTAGCAACCGATTGGATGCTAAATAAGAAATGGTTTAACCTCGCTCAATCACGATGGGGTCCATTTACTGTTGCTATGTTCGCCGCAGAACATAACAAACAGGTTTCTGAATATAGGTCGTTGACTCATCCTCTTGACTTATCAAAGCATAATGCGTGGGCTAACCCACCTTGTCAACTTATCGCACAGTTGTTAAATTATGTTAATATTACTAAATCTACCATTACGCTGTGTTGTCCCTTACGTAACTCCGACCCATGGATACGTGATTTAATTAATATGATTCAAGGCGAACCTATTTATGTCGACCGTGAAACCGACACGTTTTTGTATCAGGGATCCTATTCTATTAAGAAGACGCCTTGGAAACACACCATTGTTTGTCGCATCGGTCCTGCAGGTACCACTAAGTGGAAACCCTCAACCGAATTCTTAGCTAAACTAGAGGAGTCTAAAGAGTTTGAACAAAAGCTCAAGACTCGTACAACACATGCACCCAACAAGATTGCAGTCGAGGTAATGCCGATTGAAACGGCATTAGATCGTAAAAACATGGAACTAGCTAAGGCCATGGATCAAAGACTCAAAACTCTAAGAGAACCTGAAGCTCGCACTCAACTACTTAAAGCGCTGCTTAAAGAACAGCCAGGAGTTGCGAAACAACTGAAGAAGATACTTCAACAATCCAATGTTGTCACTTATGTATCTCAGGACTCTACCCCTCCTGATACTGAGGTTGCCCTTTCCAACAGGACTATGGTTCATCCAGCCAGCGTTACGCAGAATCTGACTGACTTAGAGGAGCTCGAAAGTAGAGTTAAAATTATACATAATTTAACGCATCGAGCATATGAGCATACTTATAAAATGGCTATTCGTGCAGGGCTTGATCACCCGGCGCTGAAAGAAACCATACGTGAAGTATACCGACGCTGTACTGATTGTGAACAGAACCAGATCAAGCGATACGGTTGGGCACCCCTAAAAGTGTGACAGAAGACCAACCGATGCGCCGAGTCATAGTCGATTTGGTTAAACTCCCGCGATCCAAGCATACTGGCGATGTATATATCTGTCATTTCTTATGTGTGGCTTCGGGCTATAACTTGCTTTATGCAATACCGAACAAACGTCCACAAACAGTGGCAGAATTATGCTATCACGTCTTCAATGACTTCGGTTTCCCCGAGTACTATGTTCTGATAACGGTAGTGAGTATTGTACCGACGTAATGGAGGCACTTATACTCGTATCAGGCATGACCCATAGGCGTGGTGTTCCTTACAAACCTCAAACGCAGGGTGCAAATGAGACACGTCATAGAGAACTTAAGAAACTATTGCGTACCGCACTAGACGACGTTGAGGATATGTGGCCTTATCATTTGAAATGGGTTCAGACTCAAATGAATAACTGCATGAATCCTCAAACTGGAACACTCCCGTTTCACTATTTCTTTGGCCGCTATAGTGAATTACAAGCAACGTTTGATAAAACTGCGCCCGAGAAACACGCTACCCCGTGGCTACAAAAGATTGAGCATATGCAGAACGTTGTTTACCCCTGTTTACTCGAGCACAAGAATCGCGTCCTACTTAAAGCGTATGACCGATGGAATAACACTAAGAACATTGTTCAGTTCAAAGTCGGCGATTACGTTAACATTATAAATCGAAACGCCAACGTTACTGAACTCTCTTCTAAGACGATAGGACCTTTTGTTATTTCCTACCATGATGAGAAGAGTGATACTTACGAAGTGAATAACATTGATGGTACTAGCGCAACCAATCTAGGCACTCACCGTATCCCTACCTCCGAACTCTCATTCGCTCGCTCATTTGATTCTGATATACCAGTTAAGGAGTCACAAGTCAAAGATATAATTGACAAAACATCCGAAGACGGTTACACTTACTACAAGACCCGTTTCATGGATGGGACAGTAGCTTGGCTAACCTCCGATGCATTTCGTGAATCTCGCGACTTTCTTCGTATCTTTAATAAGAAATGGAATAAGCGTTTACATAAGAACACACGAGAAAAACGAAATAGGCACTCACCGTATCCCTACCTCCGAACTCTCATTCGCTCGCTCATTTGATTCTGATGTACCAGTTATGGAGTCACAAATCAAAGATATAATTGACAAAACATCCGAAGACGGTTACACTTACTACAAGACCCGTTTCATGGATGGGACAGTAGCTTGGCTAACCTCCGATGCATTTCGTGAATCTCGCGACTTTCTTCGTATCTTTAATAAGAAATGGAATAAGCGTTTACATAAGAACACACGAGATAAACGAAAAGGGTTTCCTCAGGTGACTACAAACCCTGACGGATCTGAAATTCCCTATTTGCCACCTACTTCCTACGTGTCTAAACTTTCTGATCTGCTTACCAACAGTGCAGAAAATTGTTCAAACTTACTTACTAATGAAGAACAGCCTTTGGCTATTACCTTACCAAATAATAAACGTAAGGCGCCTACATCGGAAATGGTTACTGGACCAAATACTAAACGACATAGAGTACAACATGAGTCTTGAACTCGTACATTTAGGCACATACTTACTCGATAAGTCATGACCGAAACCGTTTTTACTTTGGTTTTCGCTTTACCAACTAGATCGTATCTTAACGTACGTTCGTAGTTCTAAAAGCTACTGGGGCTATGTAGAAATACGGCCTCCGGTCAGTCTAAAATATCAAGATCAATTGAGATAATACATTGGTTTTTTTATTTGTATTTTAAATAATTTAGTACAAGCTCTTTTTCCAATATTTCCAAAGTGTTCTAAATTCACTTTGATGGCTCCAATAGCCTGAGTATTTGGTATGACTCATCTACTTGGACCTATTTGAGACATTAGTAGATGTAGGATATTATAAACTAAATTTTATAATCTCCGAACTATTACTTATAGATTTTGGTCCTCCCGCCAATCTCCAAAATCCAATAAGTCTTTTTCTTTTTTTAACTTTTCTTCAGATGGAACTTTATTTATATCAGCTAATGTATTTACGTGACTTACGTTATTATGTCTATTTACAAATTAGGCAAGTGGTCATGAACACTTAGTACTTCTAGTGAAAATTATTCAATAAAGAACAGCTAGAGGTACGCCCTGTGTGATCGAGGATATTTAGGCTCTTAACAAGAGGCAGTCCCGATCATTCTTACACAAGCTACCACTGCTAAATCCTAACTGACTAAATTGTATTTTAATTTAATATAGTTTGAAACCTAGTAATTTCCATCGAAATTTACATGCGTTATATGCGTGCTAAAATGGCCAAAGCAGCAGACGAGTTTGGAATTAGTGAGTCCACTGCAAGGAGATTGTACCCAGCTTGGGTATATGCATGTGCTGATATATTTGATAGTATAATGCCATTCTGTTCGGCAGCTCAGGGCAAAAGCTGTTCTTGCCCCAAGAACGAAGACTGCTTTAGATACAAGAGACAGTACTATATACATCGGAGACGCCTTAGAGTGAATAGTGGAAGTGGACCTATTTGAGACATTAGTAGATGTAGGATATTATAAACTAAATTTTATAATCTCCGAACTATTACTTATAGATTTTGGTCCTCCCGCCAATCTCCAAAATCCAATAAGTCTTTTTTTTTTTTTTAACTTTTCTTCAGATGGAACTTTATTTATATCAGCTAATGTATTTACGTGACTTACGTTATTATGTCTATTTACAAATTAGGCAAGTGGTCATGAACACTTAGTACTTCTAGTGAAAATTATTCAATAAAGAACAGCTAGAGGTACGCCCTGTGTGATCGAGGATATTTAGGCTCTTAACAAGAGGCAGTCCCGATCATTCTTACACAAGCTACCACTGCTAAATCCTAACTGACTAAATTGTATTTTAATTTAATATAGTTTGAAACCTAGTAATTTCCATCGAAATTTACATGCGTTATATGCGTGCTAAAATGGCCAAAGCAGCAGACGAGTTTGGAATTAGTGAGTCCACTGCAAGGAGATTGTACCCAGCTTGGGTATATGCATGTGCTGATATATTTGATAGTATAATGCCATTCTGTTCGGCAGCTCAGGGCAAAGCTGTTCTTGCCCCAAGAACGAAGACTGCTTTAGATACAAGAGACAGTACTATATACATCGGAGACGCCTTAGAGTGAATAGTGGAAGATCTGTATGCGCAGTGCCCATCATTGCATGTCGCATCACATTCCGATTATAAAAAACGTGAAACAATGAAGCATAACGTCATCACTGATACAGCATCGTACATCTGCCACGTATCTCCTGGCTTCCCAGGCGCTGCCACCGACAATGGTATACACTCGTTCATGAGGTATGGTGCTATGCTCAAAAGTGATAAGATACCAGTTCTATACATGTATGATAAAGGTCTAACGGATAGGTATGAATTGGAAAGGAATAATGTTTGCGTTGTGACCCCGAGAAAAAAACAGAACAACCAACTCGTCTTTGATCGAAGACGTACTGTTGCCGATCGCAACGTAGCGCGCGAGAGGTGCAATATTGAACGCTCTATGGAAGAGCTGGATAATTATGCTGCCTTTGACACAAAACAAAGGTATATAACAGCATCTGAGATAGTTTTGGCGGACAAAGAAGCCCAGTGTGTACGTGGCTTTGTGAATCTAAAACCACGAAGCCATAACTGGCAAGTTGCAATGACAAAGCGTGATACTGAAATGAAGAAGAGAGATGATCAAAATGATACAAAGAACAGAGCGAATATACCCGGAAATGGAGATGGTGTTGTGACAGAATTTTAAAGCTTGAATAAATACGAATGTTTATGAAACATCATTGATTCCCCTGTAATTTATTTCCTTCTCGATTGAACAGTAGAATGGTATCTATCTTCAAGCCTCTATCTCGCACAGTTTTGGTCTCATTATACAATCTTAATCGCCTATATTCTAGCAATAGCTCTCTAAGCTCGCTTTCCTCTGCTATATCCATTGGTTGTGGTCTGAGACTCATAGGTGTCATTCTCCAGACATCGTAGCATGTCTGTGCCGCTGTAGGTTGAATATCCTGATCAGCAATGTTGTGAAAGTCTCGTAACAAATTCGAGAACGGTTCATTCGCATTAATTATGGCTGTTCTTTCCTTAAACCGCCACGTATTTTCCCGTCAGTGCTTCCCTTGGATCCGATTTCAAACATTCTCTCCAGCGCAGCTCTCACGTGCACACAACTATACCTAAAATGGCATGGTCGCAAACCTTGTTCTCAAGGCCTTCACTGATAACATGCACTTTGCATGTTCAATGACTACAGCTACGCGTTCCTTTGTCTTAGGATCTACACATACTTGTATTTTTAACAACAAATCCATGTCTGTTTTGGTCATAGAGCGCCCAACGCTTGCACCAACGTAGAAATAGAATAAGTTATCCTCAGAGCTATTTTCTGCTATAGGATTACCTCATGCAGTTGTGAGTGTCACCGTTCTCCTTTCTTGTTGTACCGTCGAGCGCACGGTAAGAGCCTTGTGTTTTTTAAGTACTCTGCGATAACCCATGATTCAATATCAACTTTCTCGTGTTTAAGTGTGGCTTGTGTGTATTCAATCCAATGTCAGCTCTCTAATTGCGAGAGGAGTGTCTACTGGCGGCTGACGCAATCATTGAGTAGTTCAGTTGGATCCTCACGAACTTCAGATGAATCAAGCAACGCACTTTGTCTACTGCTATCATGAACGTTTAATAGTTGCACAAGCTCTGCACGGTTGGTACCTTCAGGTATTGTAAATCCGATAGATATAGCATGCCGTCTTAGATCACTTAGTCGCATGCTATCATACGATGCCGTCTCAGATTTTCTCGTCCATGGTAAGTATGGTGAGGGTTTTGAGCTATTGGGGTGAGAGGATGCATCATAGTACCCTTCTGGCCATCTGGTAGCAACACGTCGGTTTGTCATGACTATATCAGCCCATAGCGAATCTGTTTCTGGAAACCCACTGCTCTTTAATCCTTATAGTATCCATTCAGGTACATTATGTATGAATGATACAAACTTCTCTAATCTAAGATCATCTACAGGTTGCCCAAAGAACATTTTATTGACCTGATATAAACTCTTTCAACACTCGTGGTACATCCTCGCTCTTATACACCAATTCGGCTACAACTCTCATTGACGGTTTGGTTATTTTACAGTTTGATAGTATACTTAGCAGTCTTTCAAGTCCAACCTCTGTGCGTACGCGATAATCACTTTAACCGAATCGTGCACACAGATGCACAACATAAAAGAAGCCATGTTTCCTGCACTGTTCGTGAAAGACTTCCACTTTGTTGCCTTCTTTCTCAACTTGTTTTCGCTCACAAAACTGTTCCCATGTATCTGAAAGGTGCTCTTTCACAGTAGGTAGATGCAAGATATTCATCACTCCCTTTCGCCAGCGTGAATCTAGTATGAGGTTGTTGCCACCTATCACCAAGTAATCTATATCGTAAGCGAGTATGCACTTGATGAAGCCAATACGTTGCAAATGCACCAGCTGCTGTTCAGCTTCTGTCGGCGCCAAGATGTAATATATTCCCATCTTTCTAAATAAATGCATAATATAACGTGCAGCTACAAGATTATGCGAAGCAACGCATACTCTACACGCTGCATCTAAATCAAAATTGTCTAGTTCCTCTTTGCTCATTTTGTTGTTCTTAAACTTCCTCACGAGTTCGTATTTCTTTTCACGAGTAAGAGACCGACTCCGGTTAACGAGTTTCCCTGCAATGCGGTGTCCATCGTACACGCATATGAGAGGGTGCGTGGAACTTCTCCACTCTATGATCAGATTCAGGCATCCCTCTATTTGTAGCAAGAAGGAGTCCCAGTCATCATACACCACTATACTTCTCGCATGCTGCGATAAATGGGTGTGTATAAGGAACGACATATCAATTCCAACACTACCCGACACATCATTACCGTTTGGTTCAGTCATATACGGGCGTACGAAGCTCATAAGATCTTTGACACCCATGATGTACAAAGTTGATCTCGCCTTCTGATGGCAAAAAGTGGGACTTAATTGTGTCGTATGAGAAATCGAATGCGCTCACTGTAAAGAGCGTAGTCTAATTAGGCTATACAGTGCTACGAAACACATCGTATGCGTGTTAGGAAGCGATACTAGCGCTGTGACTGTAAGCGAGGTGTGTATTTGTGTGTGTGTTTGTTTACTTTCTGATACTATTTTTTAGAAAATATCAGAAAAACGTGTTTCGGGCCCCGACGGTCTTGAGGCTTATATTCTGAAAGATTTTCTTTAATAAATATAATAAAACTAGCATTGTCTTCTGTAAAGGTTTCACTATATATTATTACTAATACATCAATTATATATAATTTGAGTTATACATATCAAAAATAGTTTCCTTTATAAAATACTATATGAGATGACTCATAGTATAAAGGTTGAAGGTTATTAGGTTTATTCTTAAAGATAAACAAAGGCTTTTTTTTATTAGTTAATAAACTTTGTCTTTAAAAACTAAAATGTTTAATTATTAATAACACTAACCTCAGGCCGACCCTTAATGCCTTACCACACCAACCTGGGGACGGGCTGTCTGTTTCTCAAGTGGCCATTCAAATTCAGTTCTGAAAATATTAATTGGATGATTCTATTATTTGAAATTACTATTTCTTTTAAGAGATATTAAAAAGGCGCCAAATCTTAATTGATTTTTAGAAATACCTAATAAAATATCGATGAAGGCTGAGACTCGGCGGCCTACAAAAGTCGGTGCCCCCTGACTAAGGCCTCAGTCTTTTGCTAGCTACTTAAAAGTAACTAGCTATTAGCAACCGGACTTGTAAGCTAACTTACCCTTAGTCTCTTGCGTTATAATTTAATTATTCAATTTACTATAGCTATTAAAGTTCACATCGGTTTACAGTATATGCTTATATTGATCTCAACTCTTACTTACACATATGGACAATCATTGGAAGCGTGAGTGAGTTTTCGGCATTCCGCTCGTAGAACCCACCACCATAGAACAGGACAACAAGTCAGCAATAATGATGGGAAATGGTATCACAAAATCCCGCCGTACAAAACATGTCGATCTACGATATCATCACATCAGGGAACTCACATCGAACAACACCATCAAGCTAAAATACATACCATCAGAACAGATACTCAGTGATTTCTTCATGAAGCCACTCAGCCGACAGAAGTTTACCGACATACGCGACAGACGAATGACTCGGATGCCAGTATCAACATAGTTCATTTTATAATAGAAGTAAGTATTTTAAGGTAAGCAGGTGTCAAATGCTTTGCGCTTCTATCTCTGACTGCAAAATATACAGATATATCGTACCTTGTAAAAAGAATGTGTACAACCTGTTTGTATTATATGTAAAAATGAAATCACAAATAATGTACACGCAATATATAACTATATAGTTGTTCAAATAATTGTTCCTATCGATAGACGCCCAAGTATATACTTGTGCGACTGTGTTTTGACATGAAATAGTCTGAAGTTAAGTTGAATCCCGCAGACAATTTGTATTTATCTATACACATAATATTAATAACTTACTGGTTCTTTTTTACTTTTATGCGTGATATCGTAAAAGTTGCATACCTGTGACAATTTGTATAGAAATTCACTCGCAGGATACAAACAAAATTGTGAATTTCGCAGCCCACCGGCCCTACAGGGACCATAACCTCACACTGTCTCCAACCCCCCTATTCAATCCTTGCTTGATGAATTGCTTAAGCCAATACCATGGCGGCAATCACCGAACACAACGGAGCCGGTAGATGCTCGACAACGGTTGAATACGGAGTTAGAGGCGAACGCGGTGATTCCAGACAACGCACGATGTCGCCTCGAGGGGAGTGAGGTCATGATACCAGTTACGCGAGAACAAGCCATGAGTATGCGCAGATCCAAACGTAATTTCGTTTCGGATCGATGGCTATCTCATGTCGATGAGCAAGTACAGAAGTGGTTGAAAGACTTAGTCATTACTAAACGAACTACACCAACAACAGTTAATCTACCACTGCTTGCCGTACCTACGTTCGAAGGCAACGTTAGGAAGGTGCGGGTATGTTTAGACATGCGTGCGGTAAATGCATCATTCCCGGTGACCAATTCTTGATTCCGAAAGTTAACGAACTTATTCCTGACTGAAGAGCAAGAGGTACTACACAACTCTGGACATCTCGGCGGCCTACGACAGACTACCGATACATCCAGATTCACGGTATCTGTTCAGCTTCACACATGAACGCTACCAGTGTTAGAGTACAATGTAGTAGAATTTAAATAAAGTGCAAATGTATATATATATATTTCTGACCTCACCTTTGGTTTTATACCTAAGATGTTTGTGCTAGTGTTCAGCCGCTTGGGCTGGCCAGGGTAAAAACTCATATGGTCAGTATGAGAAACCTTATGCGGAACACTTTAACACTTTGATGCATTTCTATTTCAACTTCTCTGCAACTAAATCTCACGCTGATCACATGATGCCTTTCCTTATAGGTTGTGACTCACATAGAACCGCAGCCATTATTAGAATGTTGCGGTCGACAGGCTTAATCCACTCTCGATAATCGGTTGAGAAACTTAATCTGCTCTCGAAAGTCGGTTAAGTGATAGCTCAACTCTTGAGAGTAATTTGAGCAACTTGATTAGCTCTCGGGAGTGAGCTAACTCTGATGACTTAGCTCTCGGGAGTGAGCTGACTTTGAAGACTTCCATAAATCAAAGATGGTTTCTTGCTGTAAAATCTGACCTGAGACCTGTAGTCTCTCAACCAGTATTCTTTTACATCGGCACCATTCGGTCTACATGTACTGACGCAGCAGTTCCAGTTTACGTTGAGCACAATCCTGGACGGACTACCAGTACATCACTACATCGATGATATAGTGATTGTCAGTGATGATTACGATCAACACATCCGTACAGTAAAGGAAGTCATCAAGCGTCTTACATACCATAGTTTTAAGCTGAACCCAGCCAAGTGCCACTTCGTAATTGCGGAGATACTGATACTGGGCAAGAAAGTATCAGCGCAAGGTATCGATGTGGAATATGAGAAACAGGCAAAGCTGCTAGATTGGCCAACCCCACAACGATGCAAGGACATAGCGTCAACGTTAGGCTTAGCGAACTATCTTCGCCCAACTTTGCCCATATCGTAGCACCGCTACGAAAATTCTGCAAACTCAACCGAATGAGCTAGTTGGTGAACGGTGGGAACAACGACATACCGACGCGTGGCAGGCAATGAAGGAGGCGGTGGTAAATGCAGTAGCATTACATTTTCCGGTAGAAGGGGTGCCATGACTACGGTATAGGCAGAGCATTGTGCCAATGGGTCGACAGCAAGAAACACAACCTGATGTTCTTTAGCAAGACGTTGAACCATGCACAACAGAACTACACTATACCCATGAAGAAACTACTCGCACTCGTGTATGGTCTAACGCACTTTCGAGACCACTTGGACGGACAATGGTTTGCAGTCTTTACAGATCATAAAGCGTTAGTGTACATGAACACACGACTCAAGGTTAACCTGATGCTACAGCGATGGCACCACATCATCGCGCCGTTCAACTTCACGATTTTCCATATCCCTGGGGAGAAGAATATCCTACCAGATATGTTGAGTAGGGTGCATGAGGGTACGGCAGAGAGTGATGAACCCGAGATACTGTACACAGATTGCTGGAAGCTGTTTCCTAGATACTTTGAACAAGCACAACAGATCTTTGGTCCAAATAATGTAGATGTGTTTGCGGACCCACAGAATGCACAATTGCCTTGATTCTGGACCTCAGATGACAAGGAAGGGGCGTTTAAGCACGGCTGGTCGTTAGTGGATGGATGGATGAACCCACCTTGGAAATTGATACACAAGATGCTTAGGAAAGTCAAGACAGCGGGGGCATCCGCCACAGTATGTCTACCGTGGGTACCACGGCACCATGGTTCGACTTATTCAAGCAGCTGCTTCAAGCTGAACCGGTACTGGTGCTTAGAATATCACGTACATTGCTGAAGTTTGGCAAGTATGCGTGCGGCAAGACACTTTGGCGTCATACAGTGATAGCGAGACTACGTCCATTCAATAATTTCAAGCCGAACATCTCTTCTCACAGCGACTGGGTTACACAGAGCCACGCCATATACCGTATGCAAAATGTTTGGACATAGCACGAGAGATATCGGTCGCCATGGCTGAAGCCGAAGGTCAACCTGCATTTGCACAAGTAACGCCGGAAGAACAGCTTCGGCGTGCACAACTGACACGAGCACAGCACGAGGGCAGCCGATACGGTATAACAGCTCCGCAACGCTGGACATGTGTGCCCGGGCGCTCTAGAACTGGCGACGACGGTTAAGCGACAGTGTAGTACATGTTTAGGTCAGGACACACTACGTAAAGGCTTCCACCCGATCATTAACATCGACGCACGCAACCCCTGGGATCACTTTCAGATGGACTACATTCCTATGCCAATCAAATCGTGGAGGAAGAACAAGTACATTCTCCATGTGTTGGACATTGCCACTGGCTATTCGATTCCACGTGCAACTCCGGACAAGACAAAGGAGACCCCGGTACAGACAATGTTAGAGATTTTCGGTGAACATGGTTTCTCACGACGACTACAAATCGACATGAGACCAGAGTTCACAAACAAAATAGTGGACACCTTGGTGCAGGAAGTGGGCATGCTATACAAGGTATCACCCCCATTACACGATCAATACGGCAATGCTGTGAGGCGGCACCACTTCAATGGGATGAACGCCTTCCGTTCACGATGCTCTATCAGAGCCTCCGTATCACCCGCAGTCATAAGAGTGCACCCTTTAGCGTGTACTTGGCACGTTGAGATATTGTAATTCCACGTTTAACCATAACAGTCTCCGATCGTGATCGAGTGAAAGATATAAATGATCCCTGTATACCACGCTTGTCTCCCATACCGTCTTCCACTACTTGAGAAGTATACGGAGATAGCATGAAGTTATCCGCAATTCTCACTACATTCTGCAGTTGTTTTAATCACTTTCTATTCGAGTAGTATGTACTTTATATCGTGTGTATTCATGCTCGTATTGTACCCTGTTGCCTTTGTAAGAATGTGTAGCACGGTTTTTGTCGTAATCGATTTTACGCCAATTGCAAAACAACAGAATTTTAATTTGTATCGTCCATAGAATAGCATGATAATTCATCTGCCTCATAGATTGATGGAGTAAATACTCTTTGATATTCCAGTACCGGTGATGTTGGCAGTTACCTATATTGATGTGGCGGTTCGAGGAAATGGTAGAGCTACTTACTTGTATATAATTGTTTACCGAAATATGATTTGATATTGTCAGTGATATGTGATTCCCGAGCCTCCAGTTCGAAATTTGCTAGCGGATTCTTCTTCGGATATGGTATAGTGAGCCATTTTCTTGTTGATTAGATTTGAAACAATTACACACTTTTCAGGTTGTAGAGAAAACACCGTTCTTGTCATAATATGACCCGGATCTCATATATTTTCACGACTATCAATCGATTTTACGCCAATTGTGAAATAACAGATAGGTTGCATCGTCTATAGAACAGTATGGTATTTTATCTGCGTCATATATTGATGGAGTAAATATTTTCTGATATTCCAGTACTGGTGATATTGGCAGTGATACGTATATCGATGGGGTGGTTCGAGGATATGGTAGAGCCATTTTGATGTCGATGTATTTAATTGTTTACCGAAATATGATTTATATTGTCAGTAATATGTTATCCCCGATCCTTCAATTCGTAATTTGCCAGCGGCTTCTTCTTCGGATATGGCACAATGCGGGATTTCCTTGTTGATTAGATTTGAAACAATTGCCCACTTTTCGGGTTGTAGAGAAAACACTGCTCTTGTCATAGTATGACTGACCCGGGTCTCGTATATTATTACGACTATGCCCGTTCGTGTTACCTCGAACGAGACTAAAACTCCTAGCTGGGATAATGCAACTTCGGCGGCACAATGTTGCAATTTTTAATGCAAATACGACAAGAACAAACCAATTCCGTAATTCCTGTGACAAATATGGCGAATGTAGAAATCAAAATAAAATTTACAATATTGTAACGCACGTAGATCATATTTCATCTTCACTGGACACACCAGCGTCATTTTTACCTTTCTCGCGGCGTTTACATTGCTTAGCAGCCCTTAATCAATTTTCAATCACCAACACCAGTGTGCGCTCCCAACATGTACTCCCAACATGTACCACACAAAATCCTTCACCGCTATAATGCGTTCCACAACAGAAATATTAGGTGCTTGGTATCTTTTCATCAGTTGACTAGCTACCTACACTCAACATCTATAATTCTCCACTGAACCACTGGCCACGATGGCTTCCTCCAGCGCTCACGAGCGAGTTCCGAATAGACCGCCCATCCGCAGCCGCCTGAATAAGATTCGGTATCGTGATATATCACGTCTCCTCGTAGTACGTCGCATGCACCAATGAGTCATCGACAGTCAGCCCAGTGCGATTGCTTCCATTAAATGTAATCTCATGCAATTCTATTTCCAGCCGTTTGTATTGGCTTCCGGTATCGTCCATGCGATTTCATTTTTCATTTTATATCGTCGCACGCCGCAATCACCAACAAACAATAGACAGGTCAGCAATTTGCAATTACTTTCACTACACGGGATACCATGCGATCTTATATTGCATCGTTGCACGCCGGACGCCCAGTAATCGTGACGGTTTCCCTTAAGCATCTTCGCGAGCGTTATATGTATAAATAATACACACACACATATATATATATATATATATATATATATATGGGGGAATACTCTAAATGTACATGGCCTACATGGGAAAGTCACTAAATGTACATACAGATTTACGGGTACGTTTTCTAATTACCCAATCAAATTCTTTCAATGCAAGTTTCTAATCTTTTCTCAAATATATTTTAATGAAAAATTGAAAGTACATATAGAGACTTTTTATATACATTTAGTGACTTTCCAGTGCTGTAATTCTTTTGATGACACCAGGGTTCGACACCAACCAGTTCGGAACTTTTTCATAATACAAGGATTCAACACCAGGTCGGTATTTTACATTACATATATATATATATATATATATATATACATATCTATATTTATATATATATATATATATATATATATATATATATATATATATATATATATATATATATATATATATAGCAGGCGAGAGTGTCAGATTTAAGACGAGTCGCAGGCGAGAGCGGCATGTTTAGCGGTCGCAGGCGAGAGCCTCAGTCTTAGTGGTCGCAGGCGAGAGCCTCAGCCTTACTTGTCGCAGGGGACAATCGCAGTCATAATGGTCGCAGGACCCGGTTGCAGTCGTAGTGATCGCAGTCTTAACTAATCTCTTTATTATTGGATAGCCATCGCTCAAAATTCTAACTACTAATCTTACGCGTGTGCAGATATGAAAGTAAAATCTATTGCTGATGATAGCTGCAAAGTGTGGTTTGTATCGAAATACAAAAGAGGAGACGAATCATACTTGTATAGCTAAAAATTACCAACGAAGCCGTAAAAGAGATATCAAAAGTATATTGTATTACTGGGATTTTGTTTGTATATATTTCATGTTAGCACTGTTCATGCCAAATTGATGTAGTCGGAATTTGCCAACCTGACTCTATCACTGTTTTATTTGCAGAGTACAACATGAAGATACTCAAAACCGGCGAAAATTTGAAAGTGTTAGACAAGTATACTGTCCCACAATTTAAGGCAGTCAAGCATCTTGGTTCTGCTTTACAAGCGCACGCAGGGTTGATACTCAAACCATCACAATTGAAAGGGCATGTGATAACAATATCAAACCGTACGTTGTTGGATTACACAAAACAGTTGCAGCTAATAGACTCGGTAAGAGATATTCTTATGAAGGTCCCAGACACTACATTCGTAGTGTATAAAACTATATATTCCTACGTAGAAACCGATATTCCTATGTACGACGGAACCTACTTAGCACTTGGTGACATGAAGTGAGTTTATAAATATCTACCAAGATAGGGTGCGTTTGATGCTGCACATATGAATACTGTTTCCGGTGGTGTACTTCAGTTTCTCACCACATACAATGCTAATGGTCATCTGGAGTTGTTAGCTAATTCGACAGCGAGCAAAGAGAATGGGCACTACTGGAACAGATTCAAAGAGCTCTCTGATAGTTGTTTTCCAAATATGTCTGCGTACCTCGTAGATAAAGAAATGGTAAGTATTTTCGTTTGAATTTATAGTTATGATACCATGTTTCAAGTGGGACAAATCTTTATCTGATATTTTTTTAATGCAAAGCAAGTATTTATTAATTAAGTATATTCGTGTTTTAATGGGTATTCATCAGAGCATCGCAAATTCAGTGCATCAAGTTCAAGCTAGAACTTGTATACTGCATATCATCAAAAACGTGATGAACAAAGGGCTACATGGTAGAAACGATAAAACAACTCATCAATCAATAATTGCTATGACGAAAGCAGCTACCGAACAGGGATACAACTACCACGCTCAGGTAACTATTTATTTGTAATGGGAAGACTCGGAATGGGCTTTTTCTTGCACTTCATGAACAAATTGTGGGTTGGTTTAATATTTACTTACTTGTGAATCTAAGAATATACGAGACAACCACGAGCTTGGAGACAAGATTATGGATTACTTGGAGAGCCGAAAGAAATAATTCGCCAATTATCTATTCATGGAGGCTCGTCGAGAACACGATACAGTCTTCACTGATCCAGAAGCGTACGTGGTTAGTAGTGTAGTCCGATTTGTTAATCGTCAATCATACAATTTTGTTGTTTGTGTAGGACTAACTAAGTTGAATTAATTTAACCTTTTCGAATTCAAAGGGGCTTCTCTCTTGAGACGCGGGTATACATCAGCTATGGTTCTGTTTATAGTCAAATTACTTCCAATGTAGTAGGTATGTAAAAACCCCGTAAACAATTCGTCCCTTATTTACCAGTGGCTTGCCCTGCCGCCAAGAAAAAAACAGTATCTACATATCACCATCCCCTAAAAGTATTTACCTCGCAATTTTGGCAGTGCAAGCAAATTTTGTGCACCTGGACATGAGAAGTGCAAATGTAGTAGATATGCTTATTGTATTCGAATTGGCATATGAGGAAAAGAAAGGAGTATCAGGACGAAGCTAGGCAACTCAAGAGTGAAGGAAAGCAGGTATGCAATACTGATATCAAATCAACCATGATTGATCGACAAATCCGTTATTACATTTATGCACGTATACAAACGCTTTTTACGAATTTAATTTCTTCAGGTTACACCCTGGGCAGTAGAAAAGACTATAGCCCACCTCAATAAGTTAAAACCATGTACCGTAACTATCGTGAGCAATGCTGTAAACGGAGATTGGTTCGATTGCCAGGTAAACTTCAAATCACACAGTTCAACAGTTCAGACCTGTTCAGTCAAGCTGATACGCTCTCGGGGAATTATAGATTGCGAGAGCTGCAATTTGCATGTGTCTGAAGGTATCCCTTGCGGGCATGCTGCGAAGTGCTTTGTGCACATTGCCAAAGTATCTAACGTGAATAATATTGCGAGTGATTATAACCTGTACAACAAATGTTGGTATTCGCGATTGTTTCGGGTGGAAACTTGCATCTTGCAAACAGGTTTCACGGGAGAATCGATGTCCTTTGACTTTGAAAATATGGAGCAACATTCACTGCTTCCCTGTCCTACTCCGAGACCAGAGGGTCGCCCGAAGAAACGGTACGAAAAGTCATCTCGTAGGTAAGTAATAATGTTTTGATGCGTGTTAATAATAATAAAACTGTTAGCGTGAGGTGTGGGGGACTACTAGTAAAGTATTAGTGTAATCAAAGTATGGTGCATTCGAATGAATTTATTTATGATTTCACCCTCAGTTATATACTGATGGTGTTTGTACTAGTGTTCAACCACTTGGGTTGGCCAGGGTAAAAACTCATATGATCAGTATGAGAAACCTTATGCAGAACACTTTAGCAAAATAAATATATCATATTCTCTGTTACCACATTCAGTCTCGGACCTCGGCTCTCGGCTAGCCGGTGGCCCGTATTCTATTAATAGAATAATCTGAGAAGAAGTCTCAAATTACTCTTACGTTCTCTCAGGTTGACCCACCTATACTTATATTAATGTGAGAACAACGTTATTAACGTATACAGAAATACGCCTACTACTGTAGTCTCTCAAAAACAGTGCTCTTTCAAAGACCAAGATGTAAAACACCTTTTCCATTTTGATTGTATTAGGGATCATGTACTTAAGAAGACCATACACACCTTTTCCACTATGATTATATCAGAAATCATGTACTTAAGAAGACTATAACGTGCTCGAAGTGTGGAGAAGCTGGCCATAACATCAACACCTACGATGGCGAGTATGTAGTTTATTGATTTATTTGATTCTGCGCGTACTCGTCAGTCTCTATGGCACGTCTCTTTTAAGTAATCAATTGTGACTTTCTTGCTTAAATTTTCTTTTTCTCTCTGACAGCGACAACTTGTATCAACTAAAGAACCTTCGAAGTATACGAAAGCTAATAGAAGATCACGAAAGTTCAAGGTAATGAACAATACCAGTGATTGCAATGTTGAGTTTGTTGGTTGGGATATATTGTGTAGTTGATTTTCAGGCGTCGTGAATCACCTGCTCAATCGCACAGATAAAAAACAAACGCCAACGAAGACGCACTCAGCGGACCAAAACAAAGACACCATAAACAATTCGCCCCTACGGGATTTGCCAACGACTGCCACGTATGTCTATTCAGTTTCTTAAAAATATTGAATTGATGCTGATAAGGGAAGGAATTGAGGTTCCTCATTAATGATCGTGACTTTAACGAAAAAACTCAAAACAGTGACATCGTTTAGGATTCGCCCCTACGGGAGATGCCAACGACTAATGCGCCACTTTCATCAATGTCATCTGCCACGTATTTATATTCGGTTTCTTTAAAATATTGAATCGATGCTGATAAGAAAAGGAATTGGATGTTTTTATAAGATAACGAAAAATGTTTCATAGGGGTAATGTAAGACGCATTACTAAAACTGATGGTGCAATGGGAACAAGCGATTGACTCGGGAGAACATCAAAAGGGAGCTTCTTTATATCAAAGTATCAAGCAATATGAAAAGGAGAGGCAAGTTTTCCCCTTAATGACCTCGTCTAGTTTTGCCGGTATGTATGGATTCCAGTGGCGCATCAAATGGATATAGAACATTTTCAAAATGTGTCTTTCAAAGAATAGATTGATCAATGTCTGACGTTCATAGTTTAATTCGACCTGTCACCGCCCTGTCACAGATATCATTACGTCCGTCCCAGATGCTGATAACAATCCGACACCTATAAAGACAAAAACCTCTCCAGTGAAATGTGACACGGAAACGAGTGAAAGTATGTTTTTCAGGCTGTATATCTCCGATAATTGAGTTAGTGTAAAGGCTATATTTGAGTAACGTAATGATTATGTTCATATTCAATACTTGTGCTTGCTGCATAATATGTACATTACTTGGTACAGAGACAGGCTCTTCTATCGTTGCAGACAAGGAATGCACATCCAGCCAAATGAGAACAACAGCTAGTAACCACAACGATAATGACTACGCATCAAGGCGTGTTTTACATTTTCGAGAAGGATTGTCGTTTCTCTGTAAGGTGAAACTCGGCAAAGTTTTTATTGATCCCCATATCCCCAACCTACAATTAGCAGTGAACTGCCAGGAAAATTAGAACATCAAACATATCAGACCGAAATCTATGCATCGGGTGCACCAATGAGGGAAAAAAGACTGCAAACCGCAACGCGCGCCTAGCAGCCAAACAAAGCAAGACGCTTGGCAAGCCTAGAGTGATAATGGCTAGCAAAAACAAGTTGTATCGCTCTACGTTGTTGAGAAGGAGAGTGCCGTCTTCTACAATAAGCAATGGGAACAGTGAATATGTAGAAAAGAAGCGAAAAGAGATATTCAACATAGATACCAATGTAGTGAAAGGTACTGTGGCAGAGTCGAAGTCATTTTATGTCGGCGGTTGGATCTTGCAGAAAAGCATTGCAGTACAATGCTGCAAACCAGGGCAGTGGATCAAAGGCTCGCTTATATCCGGGGTATTCTACCATTTATCACAATTACTCTCTCTGATTGTTCGTTGCTGTGATGCTGATGCACACAGAGTATGGAAGAAGAACTTATACAAGTATCGTAGGGCAGAAAGCTTACGACTTAAGGGACCACCACAGTTGTCGGAAAGGATCTCTGTATTGATCCCATGGAACCATAGCAACGCGCATTAGAACTTGGCGATTGTTACATTGTACACAACTAAAGCTACAGTTACTATTTTTGATGGTATGCCAAATCCTATTAGAGCTGACGAACAATTCAATTATATAGTACGATGGAGGAAATGTTACCTCACAGATAATGTTACATACAGCCTAAAAGTAGGCGGTATAAACTAACACGACAGTTTTAACTGTGGGGTCTTGCTTTATGTCTATGCTGAAGCAGTATCAGATAATCCACAACTCGTGCATGATTTGGAGGCATTGTTTTCGCACAAATATGTCACAAGCGTCCAACATGACAACAGAAGTAGAAAATGGATTTCCGAAACACTATTCTCGTATATTCCTGTAAAAGAGCATCACAGACCACGTGAGTTGCAGATAAGCTTGAATAAAGCAGCATATATCAACACCAATCAATAAAAGACAACATTCTCCCCCCTCAACACATTTATTCGTAAAAAAAATGGATATAGCCGAAGGCTCTTTAATTTAAACTTAAGCAAATTTTGCACGATAAAGTCACTAAATGTACATAAACAAATTGGAATTGTCACTAAATGTACATTTGTACATATTTGATCCATATTTCAGTACGTTTTCATCGAGAAAAAGGGTGAATGTACATTTAGTGACTTTTCCACATTTTCAATGAACATTTAGCGACTTTGTTCTTTGAAATAAGTTTGAGAAATGAATTGAATATTACATTTAGCCATTTTAGTTAGGCAAATAGAGAACGTACCCGTAAATTTGTATGTACAATTAGCGACTTTCCCATGTAGGCCATGTAGATTTAGAGTATATCCTCGTATATAACCATCTCGAAACGCAGAGTCAGTACCGCGACGACATTTGCCGAGCTTGCAACTGACTGCGGCGAATCGAAAATAATGGTGCTTTGTCGGAATAGTGATACGTTACCTGATGCGAGAAAGATATCTGACAGAATTTGACAAACAAATAGATTGTGTGGTGCGACTGCGAAAGCGACCGTGTATGGTACATGTGTGAGCGACTATCTGCGAAGGAGTGGCAAAAATTGGGTTGTGGGCAGTGACGAGATGGCAATAGCGCGTGGCACGGGCACGGCGTTCCAGGGCATTGCGGCTCTTGCACTCGGCAAAGATGCGGGTAAAACAGGGCGAGGGGAGAATTTCGTGGCTATTGGCAAGCTGGCGGGTGAAACGAACCAATTTGCAGGCAGTATAATTTTGGGTGTGTTTTATTCACCTAATGCAGCTAAAGTAAACGGAGCAAGTTTTTGTACAGATGAATGAAAACAATTTAAGCCTCATCAAACAACAATTTAAAAAGCCATCTAGCGGATTTAAGGCGAAATAGATAAATAAACCGACTGTTTCATCAGAAACGTATTGTAGATCACTAGTACTTCTTACTTCAGTGAATCACATGTTCTTTGTCACATTTTTTGGCGAATGGCAGATGTGACAGCGACTTTGAACGGGTCCAAAACCCTTGTTACGGAAAAGATTACTAGTTAAACACAACATCTCGCCTAGAGTATATGCAGACACGAATGGAGCTGGACGTACTACGCAGAAAGCATGTAGTTGCCATAGTGATTATCCCTAAAACAACAGGTACAAAACACGTTCCCGTTGACATACGTAGCGCATGACAACACAAAGCTCGTAGCAGTTTGCAACGTGGCTCATACACTTAAGCGTGTATGCAAGACTGTTACACTTTGATATGTCGACTATTGTTATCTGCTCACTCAGTGTGCATCAAATTTATGTACACAAATCATTTAAAGGGAAATGTTCACAAAAGGGGGCGTATACATCAACAAACCCGCTACATACGTCGACAATGTTTGCAAACCAGACGTATCGCAAGTATTACACTCGGATGCACTAATCGAAATCTCGATTAATACGATGGTTCCGCTTATCTCCGTTGTCTACAACCACATACGTCACCAACAGCCGCCCAAGAACTATACGGTAAAGCTTTATCTTGTGATAGTCTCCATATGGCAGACCGAATGTAGCAGCACAAGCAATTGATGTAGATACTCAAATAGTGAAGACACCATATACGAGCATATCGATAGGTTCGTATATAGTGTCAAATATAGTTTACCGACTGGATTAGCCAGAAGTTCGACAACAGAATTGGGTATCGGAAGTACACGCACAGCAGAAGTGAATAAGTGAAATTTTAATTCTTTCATCAAATTGATTTTTAATTACAATGTCTAATGTGTATAGCGCAGCAACGATCCCAAACGCGTAGCTGATGTTCAATTTCATCCCACATGCGATGATAACCGTCAATCAAAGAGAGGGTATATATGATCGATGATACTATCGTTCAAGTCGATAGATGGATACTTCCTAACCATAATCTATACGATATCCCAAGACTTAAAGAAGCCCATTCGCAAGTAGTCGTAGTTGGCCTTGGGACCATACATTCCATAGGCCAAAGGTGAGAAGAAGATGAAGGAGGTCAGCAGGGTCAAGACAATTCCAAAGAACATGGCATGGATAATGCGTCGGGTGAAGCCACGCTTGTGCAAGAAGAACCTGAAGTGCCAAGGCAGAAGAAAAATTAAAAAAAAGGAGAAATAGAAAAAGGTTAGTTCGAGGTTTATATTGGCGGGCACTCTCAGTCCAAACTCAGACGGTCCAATTGCCCAGCACACCAGTTAGACAATAACTCTAAACCCTAAGACAAAATATACTCTAAAACACCAATTCACAGCACACCAAGGTAAGAAGAGCTAATCAATGACACTAGCGAAGAGCATGCCTTCGAACATGTGCGAAAGAAAGCAGTGATAGAAGAAAAGCACACGTCCCATCGGGTAGAACACGATGCAAGCGCCATCATAACGACACACAGAAACACATTAGGACACAAAAAAACAAACATACACACCAATATCGAAACATTATACTTCAGTACGAATCAATGGCAATAGCGGAAAACACACATAGAGACATGTGCGATGGGAAGAGGTGGTGGAGGTTAAGCACGCGTCACGTCAGGAAGAATGGGACATCGTGCAGCAAGAAGACAAGCGTCATCCGAACCACATACAGAAACATATTTAGACACACCAATAAGAAATACACTATACACCACTGAACGACATACCAGGTCCAGAAGAAGAGCTCGTCAATGACTATAGCGGAAAGCATACACGCAAACATGTGCGATGGGAAATAGTGGTGGAAGTACAGCACACGCCCCATGAGGAAGAACGGGATGTAGTGCAGCACAAAGGCAAGCGCCATCCATCCCCCAAGACCAGTCAGTTTTTTCTTTTGTGCTGTATGATAGGGTGACGTTTGAAGTGGGATAGTGAGATGAATAAAATCACTTACGATATATACATATATACATATATACATATATACATACATACATACATACATACATATATATATATATATATATATATATATATCCATATCCATACACACATATACAAATAGAAGTACATATTACTAAGAACTCTTAGTCTTGATCAAGGAGGAAATGAAGGACAAATGTCAGTTTCGGTGATATTGCAATGAACAAAACGTACGTGCTGCGGCGGTTGAATACAAGACAATTGTTATACAAGACAATTGTTATACAAGACAATTGAAATCGAACAAAACTACAACAAAAAAACAAATCCGTGTAGAAGCGCAGTATAGTACACGTGGTGACTTCATATACCTGAAGAGATATGTACCCACAGTCTGGACAAGTTACATACATCTGATCACTGGATCGTTTTCTAACCAATCCTGCCAAGACTTAAATTGAGGAGGGTGGGGGATGGATGCATACGAACAAGCAGCACACAAACCCTCGGAGAAGACTGGAAGATCGTTTAATTGACTACGCAATAAGAAGGAAAGTATACAGTCCCCGCATATTCCATACACGACCTAGTTTGCTGTTCAAAGGGTACGATATTTCTACATACGTTTCCACGATCATGGGGTTATGGGATCTCTACATACTTTCCAAAGATTCTAACATTTCTACATACTCTTAAACAAGGGATTGTTGAAGCCTCGCCTATCCAGGATAACATTGATGAGTGACATGAAAGCGTACACACACATAGCCAGCATGTTGCCATAGAAGATCAGGGGGTTCCCCATGAAGTAGATGCGCTGATCGTCTTCATCAAAATGACTGAAGTGTTGGCCTACAACGGTAGAGGAGATTGCGTTTAATGAGGGCATGTACCGAAATATGAGTGTTTATGTTTTGAAAAATACATGGGGATATATATATATATATATATATATATATATACATATACATATATATATATATATATATATATATATATATATATATATACATACACATACATACATACATACATACATACATATATATATATATATATATATATATATATATATATATATATATATATATATATATATATATATATATATATGTACACATCATATACAGATACAGATACTGATACAGCTATAGATACAGATACAGGTACAAATATAGATACATATATACATACATACATACATACATACATACACACACACACACATACAAACACATTCCCACCCACTCACACACGCACACACACACACATATATATATACATTACTTATTGCTCGTTCAGAAACCGCTTTGTTGTTCTGCAAAAGCAATGGATATCGAACCTGAATGCAAAAGTGTACAGACTTTGCGTATGCATACGTACATACACATATTAAAATATACGTTATCTTAAAATAGACAATTTAGACGTCAGTGATTAATGACCGGTAGTGAATGGAAGCACTGACAGCCACTTTTGAGGTGACCGCAATGTTGGCCTATAACAACGAAACAACACAGAGTTAGTATGTGTAACTAGACGGGTTGAGTAGTACAAATATACATAGTATATATTTGACAAAGACACAGACGCAGACACAGACACAAACACAAACACAGACACAAACACAAACACAAACACAATCACAAACACTGACACAGGCGCAGGCACACATACACTACAAGGAATTACTACATAGCTTCAAAGCACTCACAATCAGATGAAAAAGTGGTTGTTGCATGCATACTAACCTGTGAGAGAGAAGTTTGTGTGCAATGACTGCATATATATACACACGCGACTATTGGTGTATGTAAACGGTGATTTGCTGAAAGTTCTACACAGCTAGTAGCAAATATTCATAAACCTATGTATATATATTAGAGAAGTCATGCATGTACATATGTGTAGGTAGTAATATATAAGTGATACATTCACATATATTCATATACATACCCAAATACAAACATACAAACACTGTGGGGCTAGAGTCATGGGTAGATAGGTGATAGTGATACCTTTGTACAGGACAGGCCAGTGCCATGGTTTCGAGGTACTCTCCTCTTGCTTAGGCTTCAGATTGTTGTTGACGTTAACCATTGCGAAGTGAATTTCCATGAGATTGTACCAGAAGGATGGTTTAAGGTCATCAACAGAGGCCTTCGGTACTGAATATATATACAATTGACAATATAATGAGTAAAACAGTACATATATATCTGGTTCGATACCATATATATATATATATATATATACATACACATACACACACACATACACAAATACAAATACATACATACATATACATATACATATACATATACATAAACATATACATATACATATACATATACATATACATATACATATACATATACATATACATATATATAAATGTAGCATGCATATATATATATATATATATACATATACACATACACATATATACACATAAATATATACAGTATAGCTACACACAAGACCATAGCACATACATCGCTTATTGATAGTACTCTCGAACTGACACTATGCAACGAACGCATATCTGTGCGTATTCTAACTGGTTATACATAACGCCAGTGCAAGGACATACATCGGTCATCGATAATACTCTCTATATTCCAGTACGTGTCCATGGGATCGTCCTCTGGCTTGCAAGTAACCTCGCCTTGGTCAAAGCCCCACTTGGGCAATTGAACGTTCCCGTTGTGCAGGTAGCATCCCTGAGAAATAGATGAACAAAGCTTGATTGAATGATATGGACTATAAGAGATATCTCTGAGAAGGAGATGAACAAAGCGTGGTTGAATGATATGGACTATAAGAGATATCCCTGAGAAGGAGATGAACAAAGCGTGGTTGAATGATATGGACTATAAGAGATATTCCTGAGAAGGAGATGAACAAAGCGTGGTTGAATGATATGGACTATAAGAGATATCCCTGAGAAGGATATGAACAAAGAGTGGTTGAATGGTATGTACCATAAGATATATCCCTGAGAAGGAGATGAACAAGGCGTGGTTGAATGATATGGACTATAAGAGCTGTAATGATATGAACTAAGAGTGGCTGAATGATATGAACTATAAGAGCTGTTATGATATGGAAACTCGGGCACTTGTCCATTCCCACTGCAATGGTAATGTCTATGAGGATACGAACAAACAGGGGTTGAGTCATATGAACAACTAGTGTTTCAATAATAACGATATTGACCTATTTCCTCTTGAACGGTATTATGATGTATGTTCATATACAGACATATAAGCACGTGTATTTACACACACACACACACGCACACCATATAACAGATGGACACACCTGCGCTTTGTGCTTGAATCGGAATCGGGAAGTAATCAGATTGACAGGGCAGCGTTCCGCCTCAGGAGCAGTCGTTTTGGCACTGCAACCCTCGACAAACAACTGCCAGATGTCATTGGAGTCGCCTTTACCGTTGCTGCCGTAGCATGTCACCTGTGAGGAAACAAGCATTGTATGAGAAAATAAGCATTGTGTGAGAAAATAAGCATTGTGTGAGAAAATAAGCAGCCTGAGAACATAGTAAAACTTCAGAATCGGTGAAAACTGTGATGGATAGGGTTTTTGGTATGGGTATGGATAGAAATCATCCGACTTCCCTCAATAACTTCTGCTGAAATAAAAAAAACATATAGCAATGTCAATGGCAATGGGTATTCATATAATATATACATAAATATGAATCTAAAGTATTGTTGTAAACTATGTATATGGAAAATGAGGATTCATAAGCAATCCCACCAACAAACAAAGACACGTGACAAACGCCTATCCTATATAGGTACCAATACACATGCTTGTATAAATACTACAAGATTTTAATAAAATACAACTACCAAAACACAGGCATATACACGGACAAAAAACACATGCAAATATAAACTCGCACCCAAAAAATCCATTCAGTACATATACCACCACCTCCCTTACTCCAAACACCCCCTCCCCCCTCTCGAGTGTAGGAAGAATCTCCTCAACCCTAAATCATAATATATATATATATATATATAGATATATATAGGTATAACTCTCAGCACACCCACCCACCTGCTTGTGCTTGGTGGTAATCGGCGCGTTCTCCTTGTGGCTGTGCAGCAGTCGCTTGGTAGACATGTGCTCCAGTCGGATATAGTCTCCGTGGCGCAATAACCGGACATTTTCGGCCCCCAAATACGGACTCTCGTCATATGGTTTGATCATCCAGTTGTTGTTGTGATCCTTGTGCGAGTATGTGGTTACTTGCTGCTGGGCCGGTCCTACTTCTTTGGGATAGGTTTGCACGTGCGAGTGCAGCAGAGCCCCACTGATGCGGTTGGCTTTGATGGTCAGCTGAGAGCCCATGGCAACCTGGTAGTGGGAAAGGTAAGACTTTAATTGGATATATATATATGTATACAGAGTGGTATAAATATAATATATGTAATAATAAAATAATAAAATAATATAATGATATATTTATATATACATGTAACGATAAACACAAACACAAACACAGATACACACACACATATATAATATATGACACTGTAATATATATATGTATATATTCATAAAAGATGCTGGGCACATACCTGCATGGGATTCTCCACACCCTGGAGTTTGTTGCCGATTAACGATGTCTGGAAAGCACTACTCATGAAGCCATCTCCCGGTCCACTGCGGGAGGATGTAAGCAAACGATTCATTAGAACACAAACCCTTCTGATATGTTACAAACATGCCTGTGCACACTTCCATGCCAGAGGCATAGTGAGACACTATGTAGCAAACATATCGCTTAAATCACATTCAATATATATATATACATAGTCAAGCCCACTTACGTGAATCGAACGACGTAGAAGTGGACGTAGAAGAAGCTGATGTACAGACAGATGGGCAGCACAATCAACGTCAGGGCACGTGCACAGAAGTGCTGCGTGATCAGAGGCTGTAGAAAGTTGTGGAAACGTATGAGAATTCAGGTATATGGAACCGCTCACGTATGAACGTGAATGTAACACACACACACACACACACACACACACATATATATATATATATATTTAGCTTGTTTCTACGGGGAGATCTACTTACTACTCGATCAGTAATTTTAGAGACGTTTGGCAACTGGCACTGCTTTTGTTATGTGTATATGTGTTGTATATGTATGTAGAGAAAATGTATACGTATAGTATACATTTATTAGGTTTTCATGATCAAGGATTGTCAGGAGATGTATAGACGTAACAGGAATCATTTGCAGTTTAATATGAAATTTTAGGGTTGTAGAATTGGTTTTTCTCATAGATATCTGGAAGTAGATACATGTATATGGGGTGCCAATGTGTGGAGATTTGTTTGGGGTTTAGGGTTCTATGGTGTAGGTGTACAAGGTGGACATGGCGAGTTGTGCAGAAGTATGCCTAGCATCCAAGCACGGCGGCATTGTAATAGGGTTTAGGAGGTTTAAACCTTAAGTCATATATATTATAGCACTTGTATTCAGCATGCACTTCTATTTCTCCGGGTAGTCACCTTTGCCGCTTGATCATTGGTTTAATACACACATCACATTGGCAAAATTTAAATATATAAATATAATTTTTTACACACACACACATATATATATGTATATATATACATACATATACATAGATACATAAGTACATACATACATACATGCATACACACACACACATACATACACACCATATATATATATATATATATATATATATATATATATATTCTACATTCTATCAAAAATTGAGACATACCACTGGCATGGAGAGATCGCCCACCATTTCCCACAGATCCATGATGACTGATATTCCTACCCACAAGATGACGAATAGGCCTACCCACTTAGTTCCCATCGCACATGCCAGCGCAACACCTGAGTCCATTGGGGTTTTAATGGTTTAGGTTTTTTTTTTAGGGTGGTCAAATAGGAGGAGGAGGAGGGGGGAGTGTGTGTGTGTGTGGGAGGGGAAATATTGAGGAAAAAATAAGGTAGGTAAGTGTTCAGTAGCTAACTCATAGGAAAACGGCTAGATAGACGCAACACATCCAAATAAAACTACATCGGACACACGAGGACAAGCCTTGTTTTCACACATGACGAGACAGTGCGCGTTCTCAGGTGAGATAAAATTTTTAGGAGAGCCCACCAGTGCGATATGTACAGACGAGAAATAACGAAATGAATTTGTACTAAACCAAGACATTGATTGACCAAGAACATATAAATATATATATATATATATATATATATATATATATATATTGTACATTATATATATACAAATTTAGGTCCGTCACATACAAGTGCACGTGTACAAAATACGTGTTTGTGATAGTACACCTACCTGTGAGTGTGAGCCACTTCCACCAGTAGTACGAGAACGGGCGGCGCCGGTGTGTGTTGAAGCGACAGTACGCGAACACAGAGGCAACGATGAAGAACAAGAGAATGGGGTCCAGTAGAATATATCGCGTGAGAGTAAGTGTTCCTATGTCTGTGATACGGGGAGTTAGAGATGTCAGGGTGCTAGGAATTAGTCATTGATGTATGTACCATCTGTTGTCTTATATATGCATGCATGTATATACATAAAGGTATACATATACACAAACACATACATACATATACATACATATACATACATACATACATATATAAATACATATATAAATACATATATATATATATGTGTGTACATATATATATGTACATATATAAATATATATATATATATATATATATATATATATATATATATATATATATATATATATATATATATATATATATATATGCGTGTATATATATATTGTCTGTGACAATTCTGGGGTCTGTTACTCTGAGACAGAGGTGAGAATGGGTGCCCCACTCCATGGTACAATAATTTTACTTTAGGTAAGACTAGTACCATACATGTTGTATGGTACTAATCCTACCAGAAGCCACAGTACGTATAAAAAAAAAATAGAGATGGCATATAGATACGGTGCGTAGGAGGTTTAGAACATATACGGAAATCGAGCTACACATAGCCCCGATGACAAAATAACAGCAATTTTATACTAAATAACAGACGCATAAATCTAAAGGCAATGAGCCAAACATACCGAAGAGAATCAGACACGCGGCTATACTGCTGGTCTCAACACCAAAGCCTAGATCATGCATGATCAGGAAGACCATGGGAGCTAGACAGGCACCCAGCATCCCACAGAACTACAGGCCAATCCAAGAAGAAGTAATAGGGTTTTAGGGTTTTAGGATCTGGGATAGGGTTTCCTCATGCTCATATGAGGATGGTGTTGAATGAGACAAGCATAGATTGTCCGTCCATGTGTGTTTATCATGTTCAGGGTGTAGGGTTTGGGTATATATCGATTACAGCACATCCAGCTCGCATTCTCTCGTATCAAGCATCTTCTCAAGACCATGTATAGTGATACAAAATACATATATATGTACATATACAAATACATATATATATATATATTTATAAAGAGTGTAGATAATCCAATAATATGTAGGTGTAATGGTACATACAAATCGCATGCCCTCGTATCTGGTGTCTTCGTAAGGCACGCCCGGTTTCTCGAAGGCGAATTCCCCGTCATAGCCAGTCAAATGACCTGTTGAGAAAAGTGACAGCGGTGAGTGGTGATTTGGATAACATCTGGTGGTGAGTGTTTTGCACCACACACAAACACAAACACAAACACAAACAAACACAGACACACAGACACCCAGACAGACATGAAAGAGAAAAAGGAAGAGAAAGCGACAGAGAGACAGAGACATATATATATATATATATATATATGCATACATACACACACACCTACACATAATCATACTCATACTCATGCAAATACATATACAAATACATATGCATATGCATATGCATATACATATACTACGCACGCACGCACGCACCCACACACCCACACGCACGCACACACACACACACACACACACACATATATATATATATATATATATATATATATATATATATATATATATATATATATATATGCATGTGTTTATTTTTTATGGGCATAGCACACAAAATTACAAACCCTCACGTATTGACTCGTCATCAGTGTACTGTACATACCTACTAAGCCCAACAACATCTTGCCCAGGGGCGGGTGAACGTCGAAGTAGAACGTGCCTTTAATATAGTAACTGGCGAACTTGCCAAAGTGTGTCTCGTCCCAACTGTTTTGCATTGATAATTCAGATAATACAATTAACTAGAGGAAAAAAATACATTCTGCTGATATCCTTCCGTGCCCAGATACAACCCCAAACCCAAACCCAAACCCAAACCCAAACACACATATATATATATATATATATATATGCATACATACAAACATACAAGCAAACAAACAAACAAATATATATATATATATACAAATAAAAACATACACATACAAACACACACACACACACATATATATATATATATATATACAACAAAAAAAAAAACACACAAAACAAACACACACATCACACATATATATATATATATATATATATCTAAGTATGTATATGAATTTATATACAAATACAAATACAAATACATATACATACATACATACATACACACATATGTATATATATATATATCTGAAGGATATATAATATATATATATATATATATATATATATATATACATAGTTTTATATTAACATATCCATCCTTATAGTTCAACGCCTATACCATAACAAAAATGAAGACACACAACGTAGAAGGCTATCTACTCTTCTAATAAGGCCTTTATCACACCTACCATTTATTCCACAAATTTCATACCGTCGCGAGAATGGAAATCGCAACACCGGCGGATATGTACACATGCTGTAAGCGTGGAATAAACCCCGTATATAGCCACAACCATGCAGACATACGCCCTGCAGGCCTACCTACACATATAAGAAAACATAGCATACGCAT
>LUCW03001496.1:55000-77500 GCA_001586965.3 Sphaeroforma sirkka | reverse complement strand
GTTGTGTTACGGTCTATGTCTGACAAATATACACGCAGGTATCAGCAGTATATATCACACACATACGAGTATAGTACGCGCTGCAATATAGTCTCGCCACCAGCCTCATGCAAAGCTGATCTCCGCAGCAATGTTCCTGTTCTACTTACGTCACGAATCTTGACTCCCGCACGGTAAATATCAGGATGCCGCAGTCCCGCACGACCGGGCTTTTCACAAGCCGAAGCAACACAAGCAGACAGCAGTTATTCTGTGTTGATCGAAAGATGTCAAAAACTGATGCGTCACTAACATGTGTCACAATTCCAAAGGTTGTAACCATGGCAGATTGTGGGAGTGGGATTTTATTTATAAATAAATATGATTGATTGGAGTAGTAGGGTTGTAAATCGTGCAGGGTTTATGAACTCGCAAGACAGTCACAGTGGTTCATGGCCCTCTGCCCTCTGGACTAGGGCAAATCTTTGAAATCAGGGTTCTTCCGACGACAAATCGCAAATTTAGCAGAGACCCATATCCAGAGGGCCGTGAGTGGTTTTGACATTCGTATCATAGACCCTCTAAAAAACACAAGACGGCTATGTTTAGTTGTATACCGATCATATGTACAATTGTACAGATTCCCGAGTAAAGTCCACATTCAGCATCGTGTACACTTCGCTGCTACCATCTTACCCGGTAAATACGCTTTAAAATATGGCTGATCGACTCGGCTTTCCAAGGACATACCAGTTTTTTCGAGCTTCGTACTAGATACATCACCTACCCCACTGCCACTACCAGAATGACTGACAGGAATTATATCACTATCAATATCACTAATTTGAATTAGATATTTGACTGATTATGCAATCCTGTTCGTATGCAATCCCGAAATCAAGGGACATATCACAGCATTTTTTCCTGTTTTTTGGGCAAGAAGATATATAACCATCTTTTATCTCCCCAGTAATTATGTTTGGATAAGATCGCACCTGGGTTGTATAGCCTTGATATCCTTTGATAATTAACGGTGGTCGACGAATATTAAACATACAAGTATGTAGTCCGACTATTCCTGGTTTTTCTGTCAATTCCACACATCAGCAAGGCGGAGAGAGTGGGAGAGAGAGAGGGAGAGAGTTGTTTCATCTCGAATTGTTTTTACCAAGGTACCTTGCAAATTTGATAATACTCGATACATGGTCCACAATTTGGTTCAAGATAAAAGCGAACGATGCACTTTCTGTTCTTTCTCTCAGTTTCACTGTATTCTTGTGAGTCTCTTGTCTACATACGAAGCGTCTCTTCGTTCCATGGATTTATATAAATATATAGTACAAATAGAAATACTCAGAAATCACAACTGATACGCAAATTTTCTCGATTGCACGTTTTGGTCGACTCTCCCAACAGAATGGCACGTCTATTCTGGCGCATACAAAGATATATATCAAATAAATCCATCTGCATGCAGTATGGGCCACAGATCATAAATACTACTGTGCTATACTCACATTTAAGTATTCTCGTGATTTTTATGGGCTACCATCTACCTCAAAGTGAATATCAATACATTTTTTTCAAAACAATACTTCCGCTTTAAGGTCAAGTAAACGCGACATGGAACTATGATGAAACGACTGTTATGCATCGCCGCAGCTATATTTCTAGCTAATACCGGACTTTGTAGTATGTGTGACATCGACTGAAACGCAATATTTACAGGGTATAGTAAGCACAAGCCCTGTTTTAATGTTGCCGAGCAAACTTCCTGTCCTACATGTCAGTATACGGGGATAGTAAGATTATGCTTCTGTTGATAAAATCGCAATCGTGTATGGAATATCCAAATACATTACACAATCATTTGTGTGTACGCATACACATGTCTAATACGTCAAAGACAGATTTCCAGTAGTGGCTGTGAGAAGAGGAGTAGCCTACGAGGGTTGAAAGGATTAATCTAGATTCAGTACAGGGATTCAAATTTTATGGGCGCACAGCCAATCAAAAGAAACCATATATTCGAATGGAATTTATGGTATCAAATTCACAGAGGGAGGGTAACGAGAAATAAATAAATATAAATAAAATCAACTTGAATATTAAAAATTATCATATTTTGTGGCGCACGTATAAAATATGTATACAAAGTATAGTGAAGCTATGTAAATATATATATATATATACCTGCGTGTAGTGAAACTTTGTATACGCATGTCATCTGTGCACTTACAGGCCACTTATGATTTCATACCTATCCATTGAGGAAAGGAACATGTGCTACAGAATATAAACAGCACACAACGTAGTTGGTAGTGTGTACCAGAAATCACAACTACACGTGTCCATTCGACGAGGATTAGATCGAATCGATAGATATCTTTCAAACAAGCTTTCAACATTGTATTTACACACAATCAATGCTTGCTTGAGAGCTAATATTAGTCCTGTCTGGGCATTGTTCCATCTTTAAGTACAAAATAGTATAGTAATCTGTAAACATGTCGTTCGGTCTGAAAGATCCACCAAAGACTAAGAAGAAGAAGAACTTCCTGGGACTGAAGCTGGGAACGTCTACAGCTAAAATACAGTATGCCTATGTTCTATTGAAACTTCAATTCTAATGTATTTCTGTTACATGTCTACACAGATTGTATTCTGGTTTGTATAGTGTAAAAGAATAACTGCCTATAGAAACCAATTTATATACTCACAGTATCTTGTGTACATCATATACGCTAGCAGTCTCTGTTCTCCCTATTCGTGCGTGTATTCATTTATGTGCCTACACGAAGCAATGTATAAAGGTAGACTATAATATAGACAGTTTATCCTAGGCAATCAGGACTATTGCTGTATAAAGATAGGCTATAACATAAACGGTTTAATCTAGGCAATCAGGACTATTGCTACTTCGACGTACATTTCTCAATGCATATGCCAACACACACATACCAAGGAATCTTTATCAATTGATTCGTTTTTTCTTATAAACATTGGATGAACCGATTGCAATCGGAATGGTTTTGCAGTCTACTCAATGGGTGAAAAATATGTAGCGCGAGAAGACTGCATTTACTGCGACGTATGCCGAATATCATTTGACAACAATATTTCAGGGCGAGTGCTTTGTTGGAGTATAACTATATATATAAGCACACACACACACACATTCACTCACTCACTTGCTCATACTCACACACTCTACCTCACTCACACACATACACGTGCCTATATATATATAGACATATACGTATATACACACACACACACACACACACACACACACACATCACATATGTATATATATATATATATATATGCCATATGTATGTCATAAGTATGTATGTATTTATGTATGTATGTATGTATGTATGTATGTATGTATGTATGTATGCATGCAATTATGTATATATATATACGTATGTATGTTTGTATGTATTTATATATATATATATATATATATATATATATATATATACATCACACACACACACACACACACATATATATATATATATATATATATATATATAATATTGGTTTTATAGAGTTTACTCATCTATCTATATGTTGTCATGTACAGATGTGAAGGCGATACAGCAGGCGAGGACTCGTCTTGTGCTTCCACCCCAGCTACAATCCACAGCAGTGACTCATTGACCGCGCCAGCACCTGCCGTAAAAGCCTTAAAGAAGGGAAGGCCGAGTAGTTTATCCATATCCAAAAAGGTATGCGAAGAAGTTCTTACACTTTTGTATAAAGAATTAGGTCAACATTTCCAAATATGTCTGGATTGCAGCCTGTGTGTCTATTTCGGAACATGGTTCCTTAATTTTCAATGGTGTGTGTAAACTTAATATCTTTGTTTATAACGGGTTCCAAGTACATATATGCGTGTACAGATTATTGTTCGATACTTCTCTGTTCCATCTGATTGGTACATGTCTTGTGTAGAAGTTTCATGTTCACTCAATTAGCACAGTCATTGTTTTATGTTCGAATCAATATGTAACCACAATATCTTTTCTGTATTCAAATATTACCGTCTTAGCCACCAACAACCTGGTATAATCTTGTCCCTTAACCCTGGAGGATGATCACGTGATACTCATGCAAAGAACCCGTGGTCCACACACACACACACATATATATATATATATATATATATATATATATATATATATATATATATAAATATATACACACACACACATATATATATATATATATATATATATATATATATATATATATATATATAAATACATACACACACACACACACACATATACACACACACACACACACACACATACATATATATATATATATATATATATATATATATGTATACATACACATACTTATATATGTATATGTATGTATACATATATATCAATATATATCTAAATCTAATTACAGATACATAGAATTAAATATATATATATATATACTACTATTACTACTATTGACACGTGACGCTGTATACTTCGCACAGAGCTCCGCGCCGGATCTGTCATTGCTGAGTAAAGATATGAGTGACTTAGCGCTGAGTGAGAAGGAGAACAACGAACGGAGTGAGGTGGAGGAATTTAAAACAGCACTGGAAGACTTTAAAAACAACACACGGGGCGAAATAAGACTGGAGGATATAGAGGTGAGCATTTGGGCTTAAGGTTTTTTTAGTTTTGTGTATGCATGACTTTATAGTATGTAGTGAGATACACCGGTATACTCTCGAAGCCTTTACAAATCCACAGTGCAAAATAAGACTAAAAGATATAGATGTGAGTGCTCATAGGAATTTGTAGGGGACGTTGTAAGCTTGTCTCTCTATGTGAATGGTTAAGCCATGAGTGAACACCTCTGCAGTGCATATCTTTTGCATGAACATATATACAGCTGCACATACCCACCATACATATAATTACCTATATAGATGTATTGTGATGCATTTAACTACATACACACATGCATACATACACATGCACACACACACACCCGCAACACCACATATATATATATATATATGATAATAATAATAATAAACTCATGAGTGAATGCACTTACATTGTTGCATGGACAGGTTCTTGAGCAGGTGGGGCACGGAGTGTCGGGGGTAGTTGAGCGTGTGCTACACAAGCCAACGGGAACGGTCATGGCCAAGAAGACGATTCATTTGGAATTGAATCCGTCTGTGAGGAAACAGATCACTACAGAACTCAAAGGTGGGTGCAAAAGTGGTCTGTGTGTGTTATTATGATTACCCGAATTCTTATCTTGTACATTATATATGGCTCGTCTGGAGTTGTAAATAGTACCTATGGCCCAAAGGGTAAGAGAACGTATACTTGGAATCAACACACCACTATCGAAGTCACGTGGTGTGGTATTGTATGCGGTGAATAGCCAAATTGTCTTGCATATGGGGGGAGTTTTGGGAGTTTTGAATTTCAGTTCCCAATTTTAAGACCCCTGGCTCGGAATTGGTGCCGGATGTTGGGAAAACTCATACCTGCAAACCTTTTATTCTCGGGACAACACAGACAAAAGCATTCTACACCCACACACACCCACACGGACAAAAACATTCTACACCCACACAGACCAAAATTATTTTACACCCACAGGAAGCCAGTTCTTTTTCCTATCGATTGTTTGTATATAAATGGGCGGGCTCAGGCGCACACAGTATGGTCGATGTCATACGAAGCCTCCAGACTAATTATTTTCTCGGCAAGCGACTCGGATTCTGCACCAATCAAACGCCATTCAGAAGCGTGTGTCCTATTCCTCACTGTGTAAAGATGGAATGGTCTTGTATTGTTTTGATGGTGTAGAAGTATGTGCGCCGAGATCCACCTTACGCTGCAAGAAACATCGACGACGCCGTTGTTGCAATTTACTCAAATGTTCTTGTGCAACCGTTTAACACTTTACGGAACAGTGCTGCAGTCGGTTTGGCGCTGACTAAATTTTAAACCGATTCCATCATATTTGAACCCATCAAACACATTTCGACCCAGCAACATAGTCATTTGACTCGAAATTATTTGAATTTTGACCCAAAAACATTACGTTTCGATCCAACCACATCACGTTTTGACCCATAATCCCAATTATATCGTCTGTCTCAACAGTGCTGCACGATTGCAAGAGCGAGTTCGTAGTGCAATACTGCGGCACCTTATTTTTAGATCAGGACTTGTCCATTTTTATGGAATACATGGACGCCGGTTCACTAGACGCAACGTACAAGCGAGCGGGAGTTATTCCTGAAGATGTGCTGGCAAAGGTCACCTGCAACGTTCTTATGGTATGCATGAGTTGTAGGTGTGTGAATGTGGGTGTGAGTGGGTCATATATATATAAATATATATATGTGTGTGGTGTGTGAAGGGGGTTTGGTACAAATGTGTAGGTATATAAATGTACGAAGCGGAGTTGGAAGAGGACATACTTGTGTTCTTATTTGTGGTAGTACACAGTGAGATGTCAGTAGCGTACGCTGTCGAAAGGTGAATGTTTACAATATATATGTGATTTCAATCTATATTGAGCACCTTATTTTAGGATTTTAGGGTCGGGCGCACTCGCACTTGTGTTTAACATATATATTCTGTTTGTATTCTCTTTGTACTGGCGAGTCATGCCCCTTAAAAATGCTGATCTACATCACCCTAAAACTCTAGAACCCTAAAGCCATAAAAACCCTAAACCCTAACCCTATTCTCGATGTATGGTTTAAGTCTCACAAGTTCTGTCGCACCACACTCACAACCTACGCCGTCTGCACTAACAAACACAGGCGCTGTATGATCTGCGGGAAAACCATCAAATTATTCACAGAGACATTAAGCCCAGCAATATACTTATCAATAGCAAGGGGGAGATAAAGGTATGAAGACCTTGGCACCAGCAGCGTATGTGTACATATATATATATGTAGATCAGAAATTATCCGTATGATTATTCTGTTGGGAGTGTTCTTCCTGTAGTATGGTTTATATAGTGTGTGAATTTGGCGGGAGTCCTGAATTCATTTTCTGCATGTGTTTTTTATAAGCACTTTGATGAGTGTGTATTTACACACACACACATATATATATATATATATATATATATATATATATATATATATATAGTATAGTATAATATATATATATATATACATATATATATATATATATATATATAGGTATTTGTGTGCTAATGATATGATTGTATTCCTGATCATATGCACGCACAGGTATGTGACTTCGGTGTTAGTGGGCAACTGGTAAATTCGATAGCGAACACATTTGTGGGAACGCGCAGCTACATGGCACCGGAACGGCTATTGGGAGGACCCTACGCAGTACAGTCAGACATCTGGTCACTAGGCCTGTCAATCATGGAGATGGCTATCGGTGGGTAAAGATTACGCCTATATATGGGTTGATATGTATGTTTAAGTAGACATATATATAGTTATACATGTACGTATATATGTATTTGAGTGTTTATATGGCGTGGACTATGTAGGCTACGTGTGCAGTCAGACATTTGGTCTTTGGGCCTGTCAATCGTAGAGATGGCTATCGAGACGTGTAGTTAATTTATTATGGCAGATAGATGTTTTCGCCAAAGTAGAAGTACTGATAACTATAGACCATCACCTGTCTGTATAATTATATTGGCTAATGTAGACGTACTGATAGTTATAGATATTCACTTATCTTTCGATCAATACGTTTCATGGACATATTTGTCCTGTTTTGCGATATATTTTGCTATCAAGTGTATACCTTCGGGTAAGAGTCCAATGCAGTTGTCCAGACGGACTCAGTGGGCGAGATGCGTATAGTGAGTTTATGTGATACAAGCATGCAGCGCGGTATAGTTGTATATAAATGGGCTATGCCATGCACGTCCATCTGCCCTGAATACGGGACAGGCGTACCATAGTTAAATAAACATACCTAATACTCTGGTATATATTAGTAATATAAGATCACCAAATCGTAACGCAAATCATCCGAGTACGTTGCGAATGTGGCCTGCAATATACAAATTAAAATAGGGCATGAAAACCATAATCTCGTAAGTGGGTTTTAGATTAATAATTGTCTGATTTAGAAAGCGATGCACCAATCCCAATATTTCACTAGTGTGTTCTAGAAACACTCTGACTCGAAATGGGACATTGTTTGTCTGATTTAGAAGGCGATACATCAATCCCACTATCTCGCTATTGTGATCTGAAAATACAAATACCCAACCCAAATTAGGACGATTCCCGATTCCACCCGTTCCGGAGGGCCAGCAACCACCGCCTGTGTCTATTTTTGAACTGCTGGAGTACGTGGTGAAAGACCCACCGCCCAAATTACCTACCCATTTCTCAGAGAACTTCCAAGACTTCATCCACTGGTGTCTGATAAAGGATGCCTCCAAAGTATGCGAGAATATATATATATATATATATATATATATATATATATATATATATATATATATATATATATATATATATATATATATATATATATATATATATATATATATATATATATATATATATATATATATATATATATATATATATATATATATATATATATATATATATATATATATATATATATATATATATATATATATATATATATATATATATATATATATGTATGTATATGTATATATATATACATACATATATACATATATATATATATATATATATATCGGTTTATGTATACATGTATCTGCGTCTGTATCTGTATCTGTGTAGGTATCCATGTATTTGTATATATTTCAGATTACGTTTATACATCTAATATTTTTATCGGAGTACTCGGCGTTGTATTTCCCTCTCCTCTCCAACACTGTAGGCTTACGAGTCGTGGCTATAGGTCAATGCCGTAGTACGGCCCTACTAATAATGTAACGGTTAGTAATTCAATTACTACTAATGTGATGTTTGGTATTTCAATTACTAATAATGTGATGTCTCAAATAAGTTAAATACTAAATGTGTAATGCCCATTTGGGAGCTGCTCAGAAATCCAACTGTTCTTGCACAGCATGATCCGGATAGTTAGCACTGTTTGTGTTGCGGCTACGTATGACCATGTCGTATACGACCTCTCTACTCACGCCAAGTCTGAAAATCTGATTATTCGTACTACAGCGTCCTACGGACCGTGACCTGCTGAACCATCCATGGATACTCAACTCACTTGATTTGGATGTGGATGTAGCTGAGTGGGTGAAAAGAACACTTTAAAGATTGACTGAGGTTTGGTGCTGGAGCCTAACAAGGACTGTAGCTCGCAATGCCGGGACACACACACTACAAGAAACCTAAAAATGTCCAAATAAACAAACCAATTCATGAACAGATTCATCTTTGCTATCGGTAGATAACAATTGATGGGAGACGTGTCGAATCTGGTCTAAGAGAGCGCTTAATCAACTTACTCGTACAAGAGTAGTGCGCAGAGACATTAGCATATCCATGTCAAAACATACATAGATGATTACACATATACGCACGAAGACTGCATATACATTTATACATGCATACACACACGCACAAAACACACACACACATTTATACATGCATACACACACGCACAAAACACACACACATTTATACATGCATACACACACTCACAAAACACACGCACATTTATATATATATATATATATATATATATATATATATGTATATATATATGTATATATATATATATGTATATATATATATATATATATATATATATACATATATAATAATATATGCATATATAATATATATATATATATATATATATATATATATATATATATATATATGTGTGTATGTGTGTGAATATAATATATATATATATATATATATATATATATATATATATATATATATATATATATATATATATATATATATATATATATATATATATATATATATATATATATATATATATATATATATATATATATAAGTATATATATATATATATATATATATCTTCAAGAAGGATTCTCCTTCAAATAGTATTGTGAACTGGGAGCAGTTAGTTCTGCTGCTTAGGTTACTCGTGGTGGTGGTACGTCATAACTTTTGGAGTTATGACGTATTAAACAGCACTAACTAATTTATGCTGTAGCAATATCCTACTCCAGTCTTTTTATATACGCAACTCTAAAGTTGCTGTGTATAACGGGACGAAGATAGTGGTCACTATCCACCATCCCGTATTTCTCACTACTCGAAATACTTCCTTCAACATCCTGTTGAAGCGTGGGCTCTCCTACACCTACCAACTACATCACCATCGTATTGAACGTTGACGGCCAGGACCAGAGCCGACCAGAACCAGAGCCGACCAGAACCAGACAACCATCTAAAAACATCTTTAAGGAAATTGAAGAGAGACAATTTGCCGTTCCTGAACAGGAGCTCGCTCTCTATACGGACTCCGGCCTTCCATAACAGGAGTCTCAACTGCTGACCACATAGCATCTGTACAGGACTGTGTTGCCGCATCTAACGGCGAGTGGAGTACCGGTGCACCTAGAGAAATTACTAACTCAGTGTGGATGCAAGAGGTACGTTTTCCTAAAAGACTGACCAGCTCGCCAATGCAAGCGCCCTCGTGGTACGAACGTCAAAAGCCAGTCGTTCAAAAGGAACTGATCAACATTCTGACTTGGGTCAATCATTTGGACTTTACACTTAAGCAGATCGACCTTTATGGCTTATCAGCACAACACCGAGAACAACCATATCGCGGCATTATCCTGGAACTCATTGAGGACTTAGGACGAACCCTGGAACTCAAGCAACTCAGTGCTAATAATGGATCCAACTTCGCCGCTCTGGTTGTGCAGCAAGTGCGTCCAACTTATAACAACACACTTACTGTCGCGCGCTACCTGAGAGCAACAAAGAAAAAGCAGCACGAATTGGTATTGACCCGTTGAAAGCTCAATGTCAAGAAAGAAGACTAATTTTGATTCTACTACGTTATACCTCAAAGTCCGTAAGTTACTCTCAATATGGAGAACTTACGGGGCCTCCCAGAAGGTCCTACAAGCGATCAAGTACGGAGTAAGACCGATTTAGGGTTCCAAGGGACCACCGAAGCCATCCAACAGAGGACGCTGGATCCCGAATCCGGAGGTTACCGCCTCGATGAGCCAGGTGAAACTCAACAGAATTCAAGCCGCAATAGTGATCCGACGGTGCGAGGAGCCCGAACGTCATCTAGTGCACTCTGCGTTTATGATCTCAAAGTTCGACGGTCTCAGAGAGAGACTGGTACAGTCTCTAACGGACATCAACGATCATGCGGAGATACGAACTTACAGAGCCGAGGGCCTAGAGAATCTTTTACACCTTGTCCGTCCGGGAGGTGTAACTATGTCATCCGACATAAAGGATGGCTTCTATGTATTAGCTGTCGCAGACCCAAAACTCTGGCTGTTTTGTGACTACGACAGCAATCTCTGGTGCTTCCTCGCCCTACCAATGGGAACCACATTCTCACCTGCCTGGTTTCACATGCTGATGGATGCTTTAGGCGAGTCACCAGGAACAAAGGATAAGGATAGTCCTGTTTGTGGACGACCTCCTGCTACAAGGACGTCCGAAGACTATCATGAGTCAGAAATGATTCATCGACAGCCTTTTGCGCGAACTGGGATTGGAGTTAGCCCAGGGAAATAGATACTAGAAGACTCCAGTAACCCGACTACAACATCTAAGGGTCATCATCGACCTGGTCATTTTGAACACGATCGAAATGACCCCAGCCTTCAAGGCCGAGATATTGAACATGGGAGCTGTAAATTTCGAATGTTATATAAACTAAGATACAATTAAAGTCAGTTAGGATTTAGCAGTGGTAGCTTGTGTAAGAATGATCGAGACTGCCTCGAGGTAAGAGTATTAATATCCTCGATCACACAGGACGTACCTCTAGCTGTTCTTTATTAAATAACTTTCACTAGAAGTACAATGTGTTCATGAACACATGTCTAATTCGTAGATAGACATAAGAACGTTAGTCAAGTTAGTACATAAGCTAATATAAATAAGTTCCATCTGAAGAAATGTTAAAAAAAGAAAAAGACTTGTTGGATTTTGGAGACTGGCGGGAAGACCAAAACCTGTAAGTAGTAGTTCAGAGATTATAAAATTTAGTTTATAATATCCTACATCTACTATCGTCTCAAATAGGTACAAGTAAATGAGTCATACCAAATACTCAGGCTATTGGAGCCATCAAAGTGAATTTAGAACACTTTGGAAATATTGGAAAAAGAGCTTGTACTAAATTATTTAAAATACAAATAAAAACCAATGTATTATCTCAATTGATCTTGATATTTTAGACTGACCGGAGGCCGTATTTCTATATAGCCCCCAGTAGCTTTTAGAACTACGAACGTACGTTAAGATACGATCTAGTTGGTAAAGCGAAAACCAAAGTAAAAACGGTTTCGGTCATGACTTATCGAGTAAGTATGTGCCTATATGTACGAGTTCAAGACTCATGTTGTACTCTATGTCGTTTAGTATTTGGTCCAGTAACCATTTCCGATGTAGGCGCCTTACGTTTATTATTTGGTAAGGTAATAGCCAAAGGCTGTTCTTCATTAGTAAGTAAGTTTGAACAATTTTCTGCACTGTTGGTAAGCAGATCAGAAAGTTTAGTCACGTAGGAAGTAGGTGGCAAATAGGGAATTTCAGATCCGTCAGGGTTTGTAGTCACCTGAGGAAACCCTTTTCGTTTATCTCGTGTGTTCTTATGTAAACGTTTATTCCATTTCTTATTAAAGATAAGAAGAAAGTCGCGAGATTCACGAAATGCATCGGAGGTTAGCCAAGCTACTGTCCCATCCATGAAACGGGTCTTGTAGTAAGTGTAACCGTCTTCGGATGTTTTGTCAATTATATCTTTGACTTGTGACTCCATAACTGGTACATCAGAATCAAATGAGCGAGCGAATGAGAGTTCGGAGGTAGGGATACGGTGAGTGCCTAGATTGGTTGCGCTAGTACCATCAATGGTATTCACTTCGTAAGTATCACTCTTCTCATCATGGTAGGAAATAACAAAAGGTCCTATCGTCTTAGAAGAGAGTTCGGTAACGTTGGCGTTTCGATTTATAATGTTAATGTAATCGCCGACTTTGAACTGAACAATGTTCTTAGTGTTATTCCATCGGTCATACGCTTTAAGTAGGACGCGATTTTTGTGCTCGAGTAAACAGGGGTAAACAACGTTCTGCATATGCTCAATCTTTTGTAGCCACGGGGTAGCGTGTTTCTCGGGCGCAGTTTTATCAAACGTTGCTTGTAATTCACTATAGCGGCCAAAGAAAAGTGAAACGGGAGTGTTTCAGTTTGAGGATTCATGCAGTTATTCATTTGAGTCTGAACCCATTTCAAATGATAAGGCCACATATCCTCAACGTCGTCTAGTGCGGTACGCAAGAGTTTCTTAAGTTCTCTATGACGTGTCTCATTTGCACCCTGCGTTTGAGGTTTGTAAGGAACACCACGCCTATGGGTCATGCCTGATACGAGTATAAGTGCCTCCATTACGTCGGTACAAAACTCACTACCGTTATCAGAACATAGTACTCGGGGAAACCGAAGTCATTGAAGACGTGATAGCATAATTCTGCCACTGTTTGTGGACGTTTGTTCGGTATTGCATAAAGCAAGTTATAGCCCGAAGCCACACATAAGAAATGACAGATATATACATCGCCAGTATGGTTGGATCGCGGGAGTTTAACCAAATCGACTATGACTCGGCGCATCGGTTGGTCTTCTGTCACACTTTTAGGGGTGCCCAGCCGTATCGCTTGATCTGGTTCTTTTCACAATCAGTACAGCGTCGGTATACTTCACGTATGGGTTTTTTTTTTCAGCGCCGGGTGATCAAGCCCTGCACGAATAGCCATTTTATAAGTATGCTCATATGCTCGATGCGTTAAATTATGTATAATTTTAACTCTACTTTCGAGCTCCTCTAAGTCAGTCAGATTCTGCGTAACGCTGGCTGGATGAACCATAGTCCTGTTGGAAAGGGCAACCTCAGTATCAGGAGGGGTAGAGTCCTGAGATACATAATTGACAACATTAGATTGTTGAAGTATCTTCTTCAGTTGTTTCGCAACTCCTGGCTGTTCTTTAAGCAGCGCTTTAAGTAGTTGAGTGCGAGCTTCAGGTTCTCTTAGAGTTTTGAGTCTTTGATCCATGGCCTTAGCTAGTTCCATGTTTTTTTACGATCTAATGCCGTTTCAATCGGCATTACCTCGACTGCAATCTTGTTGGGTGCATGTGTTGTACGAGTCTTGAGCTTTTGTTCAAACTCTTTAGACTCCTCTAGTTTAGCTAAGAATTCGGTTGAGGGTTTCCACTTAGTGGTACCTGCAGGACCGATGCGACAAACAATGGTGTGCTTCCAAGGTGTCTTCTTAATAATGAATAGGATCCCTGATACAAGAACGTGTCGGTTTCACGGTCGACATAAATAGGTTCGTCTTGAATCATATTAATTAAATCACGTATCCATAGGTCGGAGTTACGTAAGGGACAACACAGCGTAATGGTAGATTTAGTAATATTAACATAATTTAACAACTGTGCGATAAGTTGACAAGGTGGGTTAGCCCACGCATTATGCTTTGATAAGTCAAGAGGATGAGTCAACGACCTATACATAGCAACAGTAAATGGACCCCATCGTGATTGAGCGAGGTTAAACCATTTCTTATTTAGCATCCAATCGGTTGCTAATAACTCCTTGACTGTTTTCTGGTAGTCGGGCACAAGTCGAGAGAGCATGTCAGGAAGATGGTTATGTATTCCTGGTATGTGTGTTATATTAAAAGCGAACTTGGCAATAATGTCATGCCAGCGGCTCACCAACTGTGAATCAGGGTTCATATCTTTTAAGTATGTTAAAGACTTTTGATCACAGGCGACAGTAAAGTAACTTCCATAAAGGTAGTCTTTAAACTGTCTTAGCGCAGTAACTATAGCAAGGAGCTTTTGTTTAACGGTAGGGTAATTCCGTTGACTCTTATTATACCTCTTGCTAAAGAATTGTATGTAGCGCGGTTTACCATTTATCGTTTGGTAAAGCACTCCACCTACCGCTCGATCTGAAGCGTCGGTTGCTACTTGGAATGGGACTCCATCCACAGGGTCTGCATGATGGGTGCGTCCATTACTTTACTTTTGACTAGTTTAAATGCATCATCACATTCTTTAGTCCAAAGCTTTTCCAAAGGTCCTTTGTGCAGCCGTAGGTGACTGAAAGGCTTTAAGTAACGAGAAAGATGCGGTACCGAATCCGAGAAGAAGTTAACAAACCCACACACAGAGTTCACATCTCTTCCAGTAATTGGTGTTGATAAATCCAACAGAAACTGTTTCTTGCCAGGATCAATTTCTACCCTGCTGCAGATACTTTGTAGCCAAGTAAGTGTATAGTATCTTTAGCAAAAGAACACTTGTCTTCGTTAATCTTAAGTTTAGCATGATTAAGTCGCTTTAAGACTTCTTTAACGAGTTTAGCATGTTCATGTGCTGTCTTTGTAAAGATAACTATATAATCTAAATAGACTGATACGTTATACGACAGGTCCGCAAATAGTTCCATCATAACTTGTTGGAAGAAAGAAGGTAACATGTGTAAGCCTTCAGGTGCACCTTTAAACTGGTACTTCTTACCTTGCCAAGTAAAGGAAAAGTATTTCCTATGAGGCTCATATATCTGTAGTTGATGGAATGCAGCTTTTAAGTCTATCTTGGAAAAGATAGTCGCACCCTCCATTTTGCGTAGTATCTCGCTTATCTTAGGTAAGGGAAAACTATGTTGCGGAACTAGTTTGTTGATTAGCGACAGGTCTAGTACTACTCTTGTTTTTTTACTAAACGTTCCATCAAATTTATATTGATCGACCGCTAAGAGAGCTAAAGTTAACTGGGGTTGCATCATAATTGATTTCAATTAGACCCTGTTTTAACCAATCTTCGATTTGGGTTTTGACAACGTCTTAGTGTCTCCAACTCACGTAGTTATGTGAAGGACACTTGAACTTAGAGAAGTCGACGTTTGTTAAGTCAAGTCTAACGTACCCATTAGAGAACTTAAACATACACCAGTCAGTTATTGCAATCTTCCTGTTTTGTATAATTAAGTCCATAATTATATCGGTGAAGTGCGGAATCATATCCTTTGCTTCACCTTCCGGAGGTTTAGGTATCTTTAACATATTATCATCTGACTGATCTTTATTCGGGTCTAGCCCATTAGGCAGACCAGTGAGTGTTATACCTAAACTGAGAAGATCAGTCATACCTATAATTAAATCGTATTTCTGAGACATGTCAGTAACGATTAGGTGAGCCTTCACTTCTCTTCTATCTGACAGCATTATGTGTGCATAGTCAATGGCTTGTTCGCAAGTAGTAACTGCCATTTCCCAAGATTAAATCAGTTGTTTCGTTATGGACAACCATATCTGTAGCGTAGGCTACTCGGCGTGAGATAGCAGAGACTTCAGCCCCTGGATCAAATAGTGCCATAACTTTTTTCTCCATTTACGAAAACTGCTTGAAAGATACGTTCATCTCCTTTGGTATGGATTTTATTGAACATTTTCTCATAATCTTGCTCTAGTGCACACATATGGTACTGTCAGTGCTTAACTTGGACGTCCGGTAAGTCCTTACAATCCTCTTTGTGCCAATCGTTAGTACCCTTGCAAGTAGCACACTCTTTCATATAGTGTCCAAAATCTGGCTTGCCTGGTGCAGCTACCATTCCACTTGCCATTACGTTTTGTGAGGTTGTAACCACACTTCTTGCAAGGCGCTCTCACCTTTTTTTCACCTTTCGGTTCGGTAGAAGTAGAGCCAGTACCCCAACCAGTAGTAGTGCGAGGTTTCTTAGTACTACGCGCAGTATTAGTCTCTACTGCGTTTCGCTTAGTGGGCTGGGTGTAGCTCGTGGTACTAAGTACTCTAGTAGAGGAATTGGTATGCTTGTGAACTATCTTCTCAAAGACAGACCAAGGCATAGATCGCAAATCATCATAGGCGATGATGTCAGCATTGACTTTTTTAAAGATGTTAGCTCCCAGAGTCTCCATCATCTGACAAATTAATAAATATTCGCCAGTATAGGTACGACCACCCATCCGAGTATTCATATGTGTCATATGAGCTAGAGCACCTCGAATAGTGGTATCGTTCGCAAAGAACTTGCGAGACTCTAGAAGTTCACGGTCACGTGCATCTTCAAAAAAGGTGTTAAGTATATTATCACGCAACTGGTGCCAGGGTAGGGCTTTCCAGTTGGGCTCATGAGCCTTCAAGATAGTTCGCCATTCACCTGGCTCACAGAAATGAATAAAGGCATTCATCATCTGCTTATCCTTAAGGCTGGCAGACTCCTTAAGTTGGTCGAAGGCCTTCAGTGTCTCCACTGTACTCTCATTAGTAGACAAATCGACCTCAGCCTGCGCGTTACCTAGCTGCCTTATAAAGCTTGGTTCTAAGTGTTCACGAGGCTCATGCTCAGTGCTACGGGCTGCTAGTGCCAAGATGGTGTCTATTTCCTTTCTCTTGTTATTGATTAGATAGCGAATGTTATCCGCTTTCCTATCATCAAGGTCAGAGTCATTCAATAGACGGTCCTCAAGGACTTGCATACCAGAGCGTAATAGCCTGAGACGAGTATGTCTGGTTCTCACTTCCTCATCCTCAGGATTAGAGCGGGAACTCTCTAACGAGGTACTGGTGTAGCGATTGCCAAAATCGTGATTACCAGGGTTAGTTGGCAAATGAGGGTCGATATTACGAGGATGGTAGGCCTCATCGAGTTCCATACGATCATATCCTCTGACAGGGTTAGGTTTGTCAAGAGGATGGTCAATGGTAGCATCAGAGCTATAGAGATTAAATTTGAAATATTTTCTCTCCCGCCAGTGGTAACTGGCTTAGTGGTAAACATACTGGCTGGTAAACCAGTAGGTCTCGGGTTCAAAACTGGGCCCGAATTTTTCTTCTTCTTCGGTATAGGAAGAATATCAGCCAAGTGGGACACGATAGAGGGGTTCACAACTGCTGCTGCCGCTAGTTCCTTCAAGAGCGCTTCAGTGCGGTTTAATTGGCGTCGAGATTGAGTGGATCCAACCACTCGTTGTCGAGTTATGGCGTCCTCAGCTTCGGCCCCAAGATTTGAGCTGAATGGAATGGCTTCTCCATCGATGGCGAAACCGAAATTTTCGGACAGGTCCAATACTTCCTTTTCACTCCGGATTTGTGCTGATGTCCTTTAGATGTGGAGTTATAATGCCCCCGACATTCGTATCCACGATTTTTCCAGCCTTTCGACGTTTATCCCCAGTATTTGACGGCACGTGGTCAGGGGGCAAGCTGGGGTTCTGAGCTTCACTCCTAGGTGATACACGGACGCTGGCGAGCCTTTCCGCGGTAGTAGATACCTCTTCTTCCAAGGCTTTAGGATCCGACGAGTCATCCTCAGAATAATCCTCTGTACCAACCTCAGAATTTGCTTCCCCAACAGTTTCCTCGGCAGGCTCAACTCCAGACAGGCTAGGTGTTTCCACAGGGACCTCAGGAACCTCGGCAGGCTTAGCAGGTTTAGAGCTCGCGGCTCCCTTGCCTTTAGAAGTACCCTTAGCCATAGTATTTGCTGGATAGTAAATCGATGTCAGACAGTCTAGAAGCAGTACACTACTGTAACTACTAAATAACTGAAAAAATATGTAAACTTCGATGGAAATTACTAGGTTTCAAACTATAATAAACTAAAATACAATTTAGTCAGTTAGGATTTAGCAGTGGTAGCTTGTGTAAGAATGATCGGGACTGCCTCTTGTTAAGAGCCTAAATATCCTCGATCACACAGGGCGTACCTCTAGCTGTTCTTTATTGAATAATTTTCACTAGAAGTACTAAGTGTTCATGACCACTTGCCTAATTTGTAAATAGACATAATAACGTAAGTCACGTTGATACATTAGCTGATATAAATAAAGTTCCATCTGAAGAAAAGTTAAAAAAAGAAAAAGACTTATTGGATTTTGGAGATTGGCGGGAGGACCAAAATCTATAAGTAGTAGTTCGGAGATTATAAAATTTAGTTTATAATATCCTACATCTACTAATGTCTCAAATAGGTCCAAGTAGATGAGTCATACCAAATACTCAGGCTATTGGAGCCATCAAAGTGAATTTAGAACACTTTGGAAATATTGGAAAAAGAGCTTGTACTAAATTATTTAAAATACAAATAAAAACCAATGTATTATCTCAATTGATCTTGATATTTTAGACTGACCGGAGGCCGTATTTCTACATCCTTCCATCTTCTCTATGCGGTAGACCCTCGCAGTACCTTCCCCTCAAGCCCGGCAACTGTCCTCAACGTCCTCAATGATGGTGACAGCATCTTGCTGGTACACGTCTACTTCATCCGTGCGGGTTTATCTCGTGATACCACACAACGCTACGTACACTGGTGTGTCTTTCGCAGAGGGCTAGTACAGAGTGCATTTAGTCTCCGAGCTCCTGACAATCTCGTCGCCGGCCTTCTCAGCATCGATATCGCCTCCCTCAAGAGCTTTCAATCCGTTATCACGCCGACGAGTGCTGATTATCTTCTGAACCAATGTTTGTTCACAGGAGAGCTCTCGGCATAAACGGTGGGCGACTTCCAGTAGTTATTAGAGCAAATACTATTCTAGATGGATGTGGACAAAGCACCCTTGACGGAGATTTAGGACCGAACTAGAGGGCCCGACCTATAAATGGAATTCTAGGACTCGACCGGAGGACCGAACCTAAGGAGAATATTTCAGGACCGAACTAAGGGACCGGACTAGATAGTGGAATAGATAGAGTGGGTGATGACTCATCGGATATCATAATAATTTAGAAACTAGGAGACGAAAACCATAGATACGGGTATTTTAACAATTGCCCGTTGTTAGAGAAAATCTCGTTCCATGAGAGCGTTAAGTCTGAAATAAGTGAACTCAGTCAGAAGTGTCGTTTTGGACGGCGCGTCTGCTGTATTAATTAATCGCATTCTTATGTGTGTGGAACGAGATTTTCTCTAACAACGGGTAATTGTGAAAATACCAAGTGATCAAGCAATACTTCGGTCCTCACGCTTATACACAGCGGGCTACAGGACATCAGGCACGTAGAGAAGTAGATTTGGGATATGCATCTAGGGAATGTTATAAAAAAGAAGAAGTCTAATATACAGATGATTTGTTCTTACTCGCTCTATGTGCTCAGGTATAATGAATGTATTGTGTATGTTATTGGTCGGAAAAGACTCCGGCACAGGTGATTTGATGGTGCTATCAGTGGAGGACTCTTTCTGCATACCCCATAGGGTTGACCGCTGCGCAGACAAAATATTGTTTTCCCGTGCCACAACCATGTGGATTGCGTACATGTACGTGCAATTCTTGAAATAAAACAGGTTTGACTGACGGCGTCAACACATGGATTAAACGTTTTAAAGGCCCTAAGATCAATGCTAATCCATTAATTAAGCTGATTGTAGATTATGCAAAAAGCAGCCGTGATTTACTTTGCACATATATGCGTGACCAATTTAATTCATTGACAATAGCAGATAGGGCAGCGCTCCGACAACCGCCCACACAAGCTGAGACCGATCTTTTGATGGCATACAGGGCTGCTAAACAAAATGTAATACATACAAGGTTCGAGGATTGAAAGTAGACGTCATATTAGATTTGAATCTTTTTGATTAAACAAACGTGCAGATAAATTTATTTATATGTTTTATTGGTCTCATCGTAGATCTGTTTTGTCCTCATTATTCATTTGCATTGTGATATCATCTTCTACAGATACAGACGACTTCATCTCAAGTCTGGGTCAGTATCATACATCGGGGTTGTCTTGCCACCAATCGGTTATTGGGATCTCAAAATTGTCTAAACCCCTGACTACCTGGCTAGGTGAATCTCGTGGTTAGCTATGTCAGTTTTGAACAGTGATATCACACGCCCGTGTAGAGAATTTATAACACTGCAAGATTTAAACTCCTCCATGGTAGGCTCTATCTTAATCCGTTCCCTTGCGATCGATAGATTCTTAATTTTGCTTTTTACGTTGTGTGCAAAATTAAATCAAATGACGCTCCAATTCATACGGTCGGTAAGACCCTTATCATAGAGATATCAAATAAAAATCGTCTGTGAAATGTTGGTTGCAAATCTGCCAACAGTCTTCGCAGCACGTATCATAGCACCATACATCTCAATGTTATGAACCCCGTGATATCTATCGACGCTCCACAATATCTTTTTGATATATCGCATAGATATGTATTGTGAAAGGAGACAACGTTGTGTTTAATTTTAGTGCAATTCGTAGTCACTGAAGGATCCGGAATAAAGATCGTTGGAGACACACATCGGTCGTTCAATTTTCCTTTCAATACGTTCATGTATGTACAAAACAACATCATCATGCAGATCAAGTACAGAGCAGCCTTGGCTCTTGCTGGTGTACACGCTACCGTTTGTCGTTCGGTTGGAAATATTTGACGAGATCTAAAAATATGTGATGTTGCTATAGTAAATGTAAAATAATATTTGCGAGCTGTCGATTCACTATTATCAAATTGTGCACCAGCGATACCCATACTATCACGGCAATCAGTATAAATTAATATGGAGAGAACGAGCTGCTCCCACGTACTTACCTTTTTCTTGCCCTTACGTGCTGTATCGGATTCATCTTCAAACCCAACACTACTTTCGTCATTAGTTGCTTCATCATCAGCTTCCATAGCTCATTGGCGACTCGTTTACGTACATCATTATTTTAGAATGTCATACAAGAAACGCAGCAGGGTAAGGTTAGGCTCTCTCGTATACTTCTTACAGAAGGTAGGCAGCTCGAGTTCCTTGTAGAAGTGTGCTGTACAAGCGCTACTAAAATCTCCTAATTCTGTTTTCTGGCTTCCTGTCGTTGTACTTCTGCTTGTATCTCAATCCTGATCAAATCCTATTGCGTTGTTCACGAAACAGAGACATGATAATATCGCTGGCTTGCTCAGGTGATATACTCTTGCCGTGTTCAACACTGCAAGAGCATTACTGGTGCTAAAGCTATATTGCACTCTAGGCACAAACATGCCTACCTCTTTGCGCGTACTTGGGCAGTTACGAACACATGTTGTATCAAGATCAGGTGATCTTAAGCTCGGTACTGCATCTACCTTGAGTATTGTACGACCGTCTACCACTATAAATTAATCGGGCAAGAAGTGTATGTCTTTTGAGTATAAATAGATTTGCATGTGTATTTGTTTTATCTATCATATTGTTGAATTGCTAAACTATTTTCGAATCCTGAACTATTTTTTGCATAAATAGCCTAGCTCTTTTCTTATTCTTAGGTATACGATGTTCCTTTGT
>LUCW03001496.1:37500-50000 GCA_001586965.3 Sphaeroforma sirkka | reverse complement strand
GGTGTGTAGTACGCACACGCACACACGCGTTATATATATATATATATATATATATATATATATATATATATATATTATATGCATATATATGTATATATAATATATATATATATGTATATATGCATATATATATGTATGTATGTAATGTATATATATGTACATATATATATATATAATATGCATATATGTAATATATAATATATATATATATATATATATATATATAATATATACATGCATACGCATGCATGCATGCATGATACATGCATTATTATTATGTATTACATATTATATATTATAATATTATGCAATAATATATAGTATATATATAATATTATTATGTATTATAATATGTATATATTACATATATATAATAATATATATATATATACATATATATACATGCATATATGCATACATGCATGCACATATTATAATATATGTAATAATAATATGTTATAATATTGTAATAATAAAAAAGCGACTTTTTTGTAATCCATGCATGTCTTTGTTTTATGTGATTGTGTGTGTTTGCGTGTGGCCGTGTGTGTGCATGATGTGCATGTAATGTATTATATATATGTATGCATAATGTATAATACATATATATGTATTATATATATATATATTATATATATTATATATATTATGTATATGTATATATATAATATAATAGCATATATATATTATATATATATGTAATATATATATATATATATATAATAATATGTATATAGATAATGTATAGCATATATGTATATATATGTAATATATATATATTAATATATATATATATATATATATATATATATATATATATATATATATATATATATATATATATATATTATATATATATATATATATATATATATATATATATATATATATATATATATATATATATATATTTATATGTATATATAACGTTTACCTCCTTATATATCTTGTAGGTATACGGTCCCAGAGATGCGCTCTTCCTGCCCAACATACTGGCAGCCTCGCGCAGCGGCAAGCTGCGCATCTTTGCAAGTGGCACTAATGCGGTATCGTTCACACGTCGATAACTACTGCCACGGACTGATCCTGGGCTATGACGCACTTCACAAAGGGTCTCCTGCACTGGGCAAATACTACGTGGTCACGGATGGAGAGCCTGTGGTACGTATGGTTTTGTACAACTCATTGTATAGCAGTGTGTGTGTATGTGGATAAGTCTATTTACTGTCAATTGAATACATATCTATGATAGGTAGGTGTATGTGTGTCATTCGCACTTGTAACTGCAGCCATGGACTGGTTCTGGGCTATGATGTACTGTACTAAGACACTCCGGCACTGGGCAAATACTACGTGGTGACGGATGGAGTGTCGGTGACAGGTGTATAATAATATATATATATATATATATATATATATATATATATATATATATATATATCTATATCTCATATCTATATCTATATCTATATTTATATCTATATCTATATCTGCATCTATGTGCATGCATATGTATATATATATATATATATATATATATATATATATATATATATATATATATATATATATATACATACTCCGTGTCCGTGTCCGTGTCTGTGTGTCCGTGTCTGTGTTGCATATGCATATGCATATATATATATATAATATATATATATATATATAGCAATATGCCATAGTATATATATGATGATGTTGATGATGTATGCATATGTAGCCATGCATATGTGTGTATGGCGTGGCATGTATGCATGCATATATGTATAATTCATATAAAATGATTATGTAATATTATATATTATATATATAATAATATTATGCATGTATGTATGTATATATATACGTAAACAAAATATATATTTTGTATGTATGTTTTATATATATGTATGTGTATGTATATGCATTATATATATATATATTTATATATATATATGTATATGAATATATATATATATATATATAAATTATATATATATATATATAATATTATATATATATACATATATATATATATATATGTTTATGTGCAAATGTATGTGTATGTGTATGTGTGCGTGTGCGTGTGCGTGTGCATGTGTTTGTGTGTGTATGTGAATGTATGTGCGTCCGAGTTTATGCATATAGTATGCAAGCAAGCCTTTCACGCACTTTGCCGACAATTCTGGCGGGGTCTCTCACAACAGGGCTATATATAATAAACTCCTCTGCAATGGGTGAATTCTCTATGGGCGCCTTGCGGTGGTGGTCAATGAGATTTCAGAAATCGTCGCTGCAATAAGCATATCGTGTAAGGGCTCAATTCAGGAGCCAATGAGATGTCAGGAAATGCTGATATGTGTTTGAGCGTACGTCTATGCCTGTGCGTGTGCATCAAGTGGTATCAATTTTAGTCTATGTATTATATTATGGTATCAACTCCTATCTATGCATTATATTATGGTATTAATTTTGATCGAAGTATAACATTATGGTATCAATTCTGATCGACGTATTATTTTATGGTATCAATTCTGTTCTATGCATTTTATTTTGGTATCAATTCTGCTCTATGTATTATAATATGATATCAATTCGGGTCAATGTAATATATTATGGTATTAATTCTGATCGATGTATATTATTATGGTATCAATTCTAGTCTATGTACTTTATGATGGTATCAGTTCTAGTCTATGTATCATATTATGGTATCATTTCTGGTGTATGTAGTGCATTATAGTATCAAATGTGGTCTATGTACTATAGTATGGTATACTTCTGGTCTATGTGATATATTGTGGTATTATTTCTGGTCTATGGTTATATTATGGTATATTCAATATGTGTGTGGTAACATGCATGAAGTATATTTACAAGTAGCATTGGACGAAATGGATCTCGCACCTCAGAGGTGATAGCAGGGCATGCAATGTATATGTTTTATATGTTAGCGCATTGATGCAAAGAGGGTCCAAGCGGACATCCAAATGTAATATGGTGTATCAGAACCTAGCAACCGGATATCCAACTATAAGTGGTCTAGCAGTCCCCAGTACACTAATTGTAGATGCTATTGCTATTGTTTTGCATAGTACATGTTTTCATTGCGTTTACATCAACGATTTTAATACTCGAACGTCTTGGTTCACAGATCTTTTGGGATGCCATCGACCAAGCGTGCGTGGCTATGGGGTACACATCGCTCCACGATAAATTCCACCTACCTTATTGGCTGCTATTTATGGTAGCTCACCTGTGCGATACCTTCACTACGATCTTTGGCTTGCCGCGTACAAAACTGAACCCATTCACGTTGAAAATGATGACTATACACAGGTTGGTGCTTTTGTGACACCTTTCTGTGCGTTTACATGACCGAATACACTTATACATGCCATATATATATATATATCTATATATGATATTGTACAACTATATATATATATATATATATAAATATTTATATCAAAAGTACATATTATGGTATAATATATATATATATATATATATATATATATATATATATATATATATGTATGTGGACAATACTTATACACACATACATATATATATATATATATATATATACGTTTGGGTTTATTCCCCGATTTTAAAAAAAGTTTTTTGTGATAGTGCTTTGACGCAGCACTACTAAGTCCTGCATATAGGGTACAGTTTTGTGATATCTAGTAGAAGCAAGTTGGCTAACCACTCCTACTACGGAAATATCACAATATATATATATATATATATATACATCTATATATATATGTATATACATACATACATACATATATATATATATATATATATATATATATATATATATATATATATATATATATGTGTGTGTGTGTGTGTGTGTGTGTGCGTGTGCGTGTTTGTGTGCACACAGTTTACATGTCCGTACGTTTATGTTTTATTCGCGTGCTTGATCACTTTTGATAGTTCATATAGCGCGCATGTTTCAGCATACTTTATACCTATGGATACCACTATATCGTAACGGCGCAGTGCTGCATTGGGAAATCTGTATCTACATGCACCAACAACAACCCATTCCCACTGAGGCCAACTCAATCTCGACGTTTACCATTGCCGTGTGTAGTCGTTGCTATTAAGAGGTTCGAGGTTGTTGGATGCTGCGCTGTACTTACTGATTCCCACTGTTTTCTCGACGGGATCACTGCAGGTATTTCCTGATAGATAATGCGAGACGAGATCTGAAGTACACGCCGCTATACAGTTTCTCTGAGGGGTGGTCATCTACTGTGCAGTGGATGGTGGATAATAAGGCTTGGTGGCAAGCCAAAGCCGACAAGAAAAAAGGGAAGGACGTGCCGAGTATTTCCGATTCAAAGGACACACGCTCTAGTCAGGGGTCGCAGTAGAGAGGCGTGAGAGAGGCTGTAGTGAACACTGTTTGAGATGAAGGTAGATTTAAGAATACGTATTTGGAAACGAACATAGTCGCTTCCCGTGTGTGGCCATTGACCGGTGGAGGGCTGAGGCAAGAGGCATGCCAATTGCTGTAGAGCAGAGTACAACACAGGTGTATGTATAAAGCAAATCGGTACTGAGATTGGGGATTGCTTTGCTCGAGTTTGTACAGTTTGCGAACACGCTCACGAGTACGGATACTATACCAGATTGAAGACCTATTCAATTCTGAATTAGATGTAGACTAATGGAGAACGAGTGGGATGCTGGAAGTATGTGCACTCGTCCCGACAATTAGAGGGTGTGTAAGTTGTGGGTTCCCATATGGTGAAACGGTCTACTGAGGAGGTGATTCTACGCATCATTGTTCATACGTACGTGTGTGGTTTTATGTTTTTCTTTTCAAGGTGTTTCTCCAGGACAATATATAAATCCAATTGATAGCTTTGAGTTGAGTTTTACTGATGTACTACTCAAGGTAGTCCTCCCTAGTTTCGGTTTGAAGACCGCGTGGGAATCTTTCGCATGGCTAGTAAGTTGTGAGTACTGTCCTGAGGTCACAACCAGGCCATAGACAGGCACCTGGACACTCGTGCATAAATCCATCTGCTATTGACAAGTTCCGGGGATACATAGTTAGTGGGGGTGAATCCAACACATGCCTGTTTACCATGTTTGTAGTATATATACTGGCCATCATGCTGTAGATGTGCACTCCCCTATCATCACAAGGTCTCTGATAGTTCACGTAGAGATAGGGAGCGTGAGCTAAGTTTAGACCGTTTGTGCGACAACTGCGCGTGTGGATAACTGTACCGAAGACACCTGAAACCGATCAGATTATCTGTAGTGACCTCGTCGACCTGATCCTACCTTAGCCCAGCCCAGCCCAGGCTCTAGTTACTGTGCGATTAAACAGACCGAGCATGTTACATGTTACCTGTATTTCATATCTGGCATTTCTGAGTTCCAAGTATATGGCTCCGGGTTATTCTATTGCAGGACACGTGGAGGTGTCCGAATGATTTGAATTAAAGGGCTGCTCTATTTGAAACGACAAGCATCTCAAACAGACGTGCCGAAGGCCAATTTTGAACCCGCGTGACTGCGCAGGCAGGACTAAGTAAGCCTTACGGTGCTGATACGGTAGCTAAATGGTAAATGGGTTTCTGTTGAAGTGCATCCGTGGGTCGCATGGTCCAGAAAATTAGCGGTGTGGCGTTGCTACCCCGTCTTTTAACTAGCCTGCCTGGATGGTTCAGGATTCACAGTACTGACACGGACGTGCGACAAACGGATCTGGACTGCAGGACTGGCACCGTTGAAGACGCGTATGGGAACACCTATCGCGCTTTTGCTGTCTACACTGTAGTAATTACGTGGCTAAATGAGCCCGAACTTCTGACTAACCCCGCAGACTGAGGGCATACACTCAGGCTGCAAGTCCGACCGCTGTAGTGTGAGCTAGGTAAGTCCGGCCTTGTCCAGATCCGAGCTTATCCCGTGATACACCTTTAGAAGTACACCCAGATAAGCTTGGGCTCCGCCTGTTTCTCCGGCTCCCTGAGGCCGTAATCGCTTCGACTGCCGTGCTAAGCACTCCGATAATTGGCCACTTCCTAGCACTGTCTTTGGAGGTCAAGCGAGGCCAGGCGCAATCTCATACAGCGGGCCATGTACGAGTGGAAGTCGAGGTTTTGTGTGGCGGAACTGACTGAGAATTGGGTAGATCGGATTTTAGAATCGGGTAGATCAGATTTTGGAATTGGGCAGATCGGATTTTTCTGTGAACCATCCGACACATCCGCCTGAGTTCCCACTAATGTTTTGGGGTGTATGTGCGTCTCCGCATTCGTCACGGTCGTGTATGGGAACCGCTCATCAATGATCGGACAAATCGGAATTGAATCCGACACTCTAGTCTCATTTCCTTGTCCTTGATGTGGGCTGTGCGCGTGTCCACAGACAACTTACAATGGAGCAGGCAAACTAGACTTCGGATCAGACAGATTAGACTTTGAATCAGACTCGTTTGTCGGAGCCGCCGTCCATGGTTTCGGTAGCACGCTGGCTACAGTCGTAGATGAAAATGCTCTCTGCGACAAGGCGCTCCGTCGGCGAGGAGTGCTTTGCACGTCGCGTACACACTTGGGATCCAATTTATCTGTACAGTTCGGTACGTGGCACCAAACAACATGATCATGGTGAGCAACCGGATTGACTGTGTATGTGTGTCAATTTAAAACTCGAACAAGAAAACGTGTCTTTAAATACGAGATACTGTCTAGCAATGTATGTATTTTTTTTTGACTAAATACGAGATACTGTCTAGCAATGTATGTATTTTTGAGACGGTGTGTTCATAACCATCCAATTGAGTAAATACACCGGACATAAATATACACACATATATACAAACATACATAGACACACACACACACACACACACAAACATATATATATATATATATATATATATATATATATATATATTTTAAATATTTATACACAGACACACACACACACATATATATATATATATATATATATATATATATATATATATATATATATATATTAAAATATTTATACACAGGACACAGACACAGACACGGACACAGACACACGCACACACACACATATATATATATCATATATATATATATATATATATATGTATATATGTAGTATGATGTCCATATATATATATAATATATATATATATATATATATATATATATATATGTATGTGTGGGTGTTGGTGGATATAAAATATACATGTGGTTATAAACATCAGTTCATGGAACTATACATACATACCTGCGTGCACACACACATATGTATATATATATATATATACATATATACCAAATATACATATGTTTGTTTATATAACATGTGCATACGCGCGTAAAAACACGCACACGCACACACACATACGTATAATAATAATAATAATAATATAATAATATAATATATATACATGTATAATAATATATGCTATGCGTATAATACACATATATGTGCAATAATACATATATATATTGCTATTATTTAATACGTGTGCGAGATGATGTATATATATGTACGTCATATGTATGTATGTAATATATGTATTAATAATATATATGTACATGTATAATAATAATAATAATATTATATTAATACATATATATATATAACATATATGAACATATAATATATATTATATTACATATATAATGACACATTACATATGTGTATATGACATATATATAATAATAATATTATTATGTATGTAATAAATATACATGTATAATATAAATATAATAATATGAATGATGATATGGCTAATATGTGTGTTACATAGCCAGTATGACGATTACACACCGATATGTGGATGCATGCATTGTAATGTGCTATGCATAATATATGCATGTATATGCATGCGCAATAGCGTATGCATATATATGTAATATATGTATGCATATATGCATGCTGATGAATACATGTGTAATTGTTTGCTTTGTGTGTATGTATGCAGCATATGCATATATATGTATATATATAATAATTAATATAATATATTATACATATATATATATAATAATATATATATATATATATATATATATATATATATATAATATATATATTTTATGACATAACATAATATTTATATTATATATGTTATATATACATAATATATTATATAATATATATATATATATATATATATATATATATATATATATATATATATATATATATATATATATATATATATATATATATATATATATATTATATATATATATATATATATATATATATATATATATATATATATATATATCTATATGTGTGTATGTGCTTGTTTGTTTATCTGTATAATCATCTATTGTTCAACGAACTGCCACTTACATCGGATGAAGTAGAAGAGCGAGAAGTACGAATCCAGCAAGAAGACGACCATCAGTTCCAAGATCACTACATTCTGCACTGAAAATGCTTCTGGTTGCACATATCCCCAGATCTGTGTTGACAATCTCCCTATGCCCACCATGGCGAACAACCGCCTGAGTTGGTCAAAGTCAGAGTACCGGGCGCTGGCATGTCGAGACTGATACGCAAAAAACAATCCACAACAGCATAGAGAGGCCGTCGCCCACTAATATTGGCATGTAGCTAAATTTTCTGATGTCGAAAGCGAATATTAATATTACACGTACAATGTTTGCCACAATGTACATGATCCCTATGTAAATAACCGTGTTCCGGTATGTGTTCTTCGGCGAGTCACTATACATCGAGTGGCAGAATAAAAGCACTATCTGCCGCTGGCGGGCTATAACTGCCGAGAACAAAATGAAGGAGCAGAGACTATAATACGTGTCCAGTACAAACACTCCGGCCGCACTCGGTATGTAGATATGTGCGTGGCGCAATATGAACTCAATCGAGACAGGAATGCCTAATAACACCCCTAAATGTATTTGAGCCACATAAAACAGGCCCTTGGTGATTACCGCGGGATGTTTTCTGAGTCGAAACGCTATACTGCCGGTCCACAAGGTCACAAGCAAAGTCAACGAACCCCCAACCGTTGTGCATGTGATTGTGACAGTATTCCTACTCTTCCACTCCCTAACAGCGGCGGTGTATATTACAGCTGCAATGGTGAGGTATATCATAGTGGTTATTGGGAAGATAAGGCACCAGAACAGGCGTGTGGCAAAGGAGTTGTAATTATGCCAAGTATAGGTGCCGGCAGATGCCCTTGAGCCAAATCTTGCTGGGTTATTCCTTACTGTTGAAGGCTGAGCAGCAATTGTAGCACCTCCGGTTGACAAAAACTGCATGGTAAGACGAGAAGGAATCAGTGGTCGAAATCAAAGCATTCAAATAGGAATATATATGTACATATATATAAATATACAAGTGTATCGATGGTTGTATATAGATATATATATATATACAGATATATATATATATAAATACAGATATATATATCTATATATATACATGATATATATATATCTATATATCTATATATATATATATATATATATATATATATATATATATATATATATATATATATATATATATATATATATATATATAATATATATATATATGCGAACGTGCATGTATGTATGTATGTATATATATATATATGTGTAAAAAAATAAATATATATATATATATATATGTATATATATATATATATATATATCTATATCTATATATGGTATGGTTATCTGGTTTATATATATATGCATATGTATATGTATGCACATTAAAATGAATGCAAAAAACGTAAAATGTATGTATATATATGTATATTATATTAATATATATATATATATATATATGGCTATATATATATATAATGTATGTGTTTTGTTTGTGTGAGAACGTATTATTACTATGTATTATATTATATATATATATATATACAGATGCATATATGAATGTGTATATGGATGTATATTCATATATATATATATAGATGTATGTGTGAATAATGTATATACATGGATTATATGGATGTATATATGAACATGCATATATAGATATATATATTCATACATACACATTCGCAATATAGATACATATATATGGATTAATGTAATGCATAGAAATGGATGCATGCAGTTAACACATATGGTTGAGGATGCATATACAGCATGTTATGTTATATTATATATATATATATATTACATATATATATATATATGTATATATACATATACATACATGCATGGTGATAATGGCATGTTGGTAAAATATATAGCCTTATATATATATTATATATATATGTATACATATATATATATATATATTGTATATGTATATTATATGTATGTATTATGTTATGTTGTATTATGGCATACATAATGTAATATAATATATAATACATAAATATGATATATATGCGAATTATGTATGTATGCATAATATATGTATGTATTATTATGCATACATGTTGTTATATATTGATTTGATATAATACACACACATGTAATATAATTATATAATACATACATATAACCAAAACATATATATATATATATATTATTATTATGTATAACTTATTGATATATGATGTTGATACGCGCGTGTGTGCACACATATGTGCATGCATGGTTTGTATGTATGTGTTTATGTACAATGTGTTTATGTATGTGTGCGTGTGTATGTGCAAATGTAATATAATATATATATATATTACATATATAAATAACAATAATATGTATATATATATATATGTTTCTACATATATATTTTTTAAATGTATATATATAAATATGTGTATATATATATATATATACATGCATGTGTGTGTGTTTATGTGTGTGTGTTTTTATGTTTACACGTATAATATATATATGTATATATATATATATGCATGTGTGCGTGTGTTCATGTCTGTGTGTGTTTTGTGTGTGTGTGTGTATGTGTACAAGTATAATATATATATATGTATATATATATATATCCAATTGTTTTATCATTCAAAATCGGTTTAAACACGATCTACTACTCAGTTTTTAAAGCTACTATACCTGATTTTGTTAGATATGATCATAATATGGGACAGACCCGAGAATTCGTACAAAATGCAAATAATAGCTATGTTGGAACTCGAATTCACGAACAACCATACTTCGCTGCTTGTCACAAGTTGTTGACATACCATTATTGATGTGAAGTCCGTATTTTCTGGAGGGTCTCCAGAATCAGATTCAATGCACATATCCCGGTCATTTAAAATACCAGAAGCTATGGGAGACTTGGCAACGTCTAGGACATGGGTTTCGAATTGTGACGGAAGCTTCTGTATTTTAATCCTATTGAACTCTACTGGGCGCATACGATCACCCAGTATTGTTGGGTTATCATCTAACTTATTTTCAGTCCTATTCGCCCCCTGAGTATTGTCATTGTCTGAAAGTGTGATGGCGCCTATGGAAGGTGATGGGATATTATTCGATGTATCCATCCTCACAACTTATAACTATTCTATTGATGTCTCAGGAGAATTAATAGATGGGAATGAAGACTCCGTCTTACTTTGTTTTTGAGAGGCAGGTAATTGGTAAGCTTGAACACACGTCTTTCGACAATTAAAGGGAGATGTACAAGATACAAACTTTAACTACCAACTCTAGCTCAACACTGCATTTTCATCATCTACCAGTCGTCAATTTGTGCCCCGAGACGCGATTATGCAGGCATGATACTATCTATATATTACATATATATTGGAGTTTGACTTCTTGTTGTATATCAGTAGATGGAGTACGAGCCAGCAGATAAAAATTTAAAAATGGGTATAAATATTCGCTAGGTGCTTTCACTGCTTTGCTCGCACATTTTTTTCACATGTGTTTTGTTCTAAATAAAATAGAAAAATAGAAAAAGCAAAAAAATTGTTATTTGCAATATTCATCATAGTCGCTATAGAACAATTTGGCCCTCCTTCCCTTCATGGGCCTTGGCCTATGGTTGTATACCGATGGATGCATTTTCGGAACCCTGAACGCCTGAAAAATTGAACATAGCCCTCTGAAATTCAGTAATTCTGAATTTTAGAGGGCTACATATGCATATCACTGTGTAAATAAGTATCACAAATTCACGATTCACGAATTCATGACTAAATATGTATGTAGCATGCACGTAGTAAATATTGGTATAAAAAAATACCACTAACAGCTCATGACATAAACTACTACTCCCGAGTAGTAGAATGAGTGATATTTAGTAGAGATGGTGGAGAACTAAAAGCTTGTAAATATATGGGGATGCTATTTTTTAAAAGAAGAGGGGAAGAAAAAGGGGAATAATATGTATTTACATAGCTCTCTAAAATAATAAAAACCAGTATTTTTTTTAAATATATAAATATGTACTTCCCAAACTCAGTCCCCTGTTTCTCACATCATATGAGCAAGCTTCAAAGCAACAATAAATATTAAAGAAATAAATAATACCACAAGAGTGACAGCTGACAACTGACTCAGCGTGCGGCGGGATGTCCCTACTCCCCAGACCCCAGCCCCGGCCCCCGAAGTATTTATGTATCAGGT
>LUCW03001496.1:15000-32500 GCA_001586965.3 Sphaeroforma sirkka | reverse complement strand
AACTTTTCCCGATATGTCTCTAATAACTCGCATCACATGGAATCGGTAATATTAAATAACTATTGAAAACCTAAAACCCCCAGAAACTCACTCACACAGTCACACTGCGCAGCAAACGTTTAACGCAAACGCAAAAATATTGAATTCTATACGTTTTAACGTAAAAGTTGTATACAGCTCACGTGAGAATTATACCCAGTTGAAAACCACAATTACAGAAACGTTTAACAACGCAAAAACGATCGTTTTTTTTTTAACGGGAAACGAACTGAGCCTGACTCAACCTCAGAAAAACAGTCTATATACGCTCCGAAAGTAAATATGAAAACATATTGTGTGCTTCCTGATACTATAACCACAATACACACATGAACTTGCCCGCCATCGCACAGACATGACGGGCGCACATTACGAAGTGGGAGATGAGTGCTTCATCAGGTATCCCACTGAGAAAGGAGCGTTTGTACGCGCTCAGATATACAAGAAGGGCGAGAGTGAAAAGGAATTCCGTGTACAAGTTATAGAAACAGCAACAGATGGCGGTGATAATGGTGAGATACAAGGCAAGATGGCAGGTGACCAACTGCAAGTCAAAACGAACGAGATGTATCAGATCGTTTCACTGTCACACACAGATGCCGTGGCAGGGATGATGTGCTTGTACTTCAACAAACCTCACGGTTACTTCGTGTCGGCAACGGTGATTAAGAAACACTTTGATGACGACCCCCCATACTTTACTATTGAGCTAGAGACCACCAAAGACCAGAGGCAAACGATTATGGATCGACTATATGTGCATCCACTGCCGGATGGTAGCAAGACACACCTAAATACACACAAGAGCAAGAAATCACACACAAGAGCAAGCAAAGCTGACCAACTATCGGGGAACACAACGGAGACAAAGGGACATGCACATAACAACAAATCCAACGCTGGATCCGGTGCGAGGTCTAATACGGCAAACAATTCCAAGGATAACGCCAACTCAAGCGAAAAGGTTGAAGCACGTGAAAAGAAAAAAGCGCACAAACACACTCGTCCCTCATCCCCATGTTGACCAACAACGATCACTCCGCCTAGATCGCAAGCGTGAAAATCCGGGCAACCGCAAGGCACATGCCAGACAATGGGATCTAGGTGAGGGCTATGTGCAGAGTGTTGCATCAGACTTCCTGCGCTCTACTGCAAACCGTCGACGGCATTCTAGGTCGCGTTCTCCGTTACAAGAGCGTGAGCGTAAACGTGCAAGAAGACAATCTCGATCTCGATCGCGATCGAGAGATAGAGATTTAGATAGGGATAGAGATAGGGACAACTCAGATGGCGAAAGACGAAGGTACAGAGAAAGGTCACGCGACATACGAGATAGACAGCGGCGGAGTGAGATTGACCGCAGCAAAGACGTGCCACAACGGCACAGCAGGCGAGATGGCAGGGACAAGGTTAGCTACAGGAATGCGAACAAAGATTTGTTCGGGGAGCCAAGTTCGAATGCACAGCCTCAGAGAACTAGTAGGCGCCCACGCCAGGTGGGTGAGGATGAGAATTCGTGTGTGTGCATGTGATTGTCGCGTAGTAGCTTAGCCTGAGGCTGTGTAGTATCTCGCATTTAAAATTCTTTCTTGGTTAGTTCAGTACCTTTTGGAATAAATTAGTGTTCAGGTGTGCTAGACGCTCACATGGATTGGTTTTTAGATGGAAGTGTTTTGGAAAGTCTTCTGCAATAACACCGGAGTCATATTCTAGGATGGTATTAGCAGTTTTAGATGCAGAACGGAAAAATATCCTCACTGGACGATAAAATTTGTCGGTGAAGATTTTGATAGGTATTTGAACTTTACTCAAAGCCTTGTATTTTGATGGAAGTAATAATGCTGGATGTAAAGAATTTGTGTAAATGTGAAAATGGTCGACTCCAAAGACCTCGTTAAGGGCATGATGTCACTGCAGTAATTCTCTTATACTGTACACATATTCGACGTGTGTATGCGCACTCGGATTCTGTACATTTACAATAACTCGATACAATTTGGTCACGCTCCAGAATACACAGTTTGACATTTCTTGTACGTGCCAAGCCATATTATCGAGCATAACGCTTATGTCTACAAACGGGTGAAACATGTGTTCGATAGGCCATACGAAATCTATATCCAATGATTGTGACAATTTTTATCCAGCCTCTTCGATCAAATAATGTGGGTATATTTTGTATCAACTTAACAGAGAAGCATAGATGTAGAACTTCAGCAGATGGAGGATGAATTAAACAAAGTACTGCTCAAAATCAAATACTTGGAGTTCGAGGCGAGGCAATGGGGCGATCTGCAACACCTACATAGGCCCATGAGAGAGGAGGAGGTCACCCTAACTATGTTGTCAAAGCACCTGGAAGACACCATGGGAAGTCATGAGGCATACCCCCGACTGCGTGCACAGTGCAAAGAGTTCAGTACACGATTAGGTGCGGTGAGGAAGACTCTGGGGATTCAGTATGACTAAGCTATGTGAAATACAATGGAGTACCATTGAGATGCATAGCCGTATGAAGCAAGAAATTATAGGCACGGCAAAGGTAAAACACGTATCAGCAGGCATACATATGTATAGAAATTGACATGTTATCCTGCTAACAACAATGGACCACGGCTTTGGAGTAGAAAATTCTGTACCGGCATAATCCATAATCCAGCACACCTGAAATCTAGTAAACTGGTGGCTTGTTTGTTAATGACATCTTAAGCTTCCGAAAGCCAGGTTGTAGCACCCAATATGACAACCCAGTATTGGCAGCAGGAAGCAGTCAGATATTTATTGCATACAAATAAATGGGACCTTAATATTTGCAAATATATATCTCGAATACTGCATTCTTAGGCATTTTGCCTGCGCATACGTGATCTCGTCGACTAAATGACAAAACAGTTCGCCAGAGGTGAATGCGAAATGACGATACTTGCAGAAGGTACATCACAACACTTGCTGAGAATATGGTGCTAAGTATCCATCACATTCGGTCATGCAGTTAACCAGTTCGCAACACCACGTGCATAACTTGCATCTCCCGCGATACAGTGAGCTGAATATATTTGATACCGAATTTCTTCTGCCGCCATACCATATTCAAGCACGGTCTAAATATCCAGTGACCATGGTATGGATGAAGATTAATATTTAGCAACACTAAAATACTAGGACAATTCACGTGCATATTGTCACCGCACATTCAAATACGAATGTAGTTCAATTTAAAACAGCAGATGTGCTAGGGTACTTCATTCCTGTCTTGCGGTTCTTGCTAATTTCTAATTTGCCTGTCCAGGGCGCATGACCTACCTATACTTCGTTCGTCAGGGGAACCATACCTATTCATCCTCGCTATTACACAGTATATTCCAATAAAGAACCGTAAGTGCACTTCCTGACCCAAGAGTGAGTGCTGTGCCCATTTGTACAAGTCATATAAACAAGTGAACCTCGATCGGAGTGTAGATAACCACTGAATAATGTACGTCTGTTCATGTTGCTATCTACGTTGTTGTCTGTTGATAACTAAATTACTATCAGGTAGTATTCATTGTAGAATATCCACAGCACTCTAGTGGCGTGTACAGCATTTTGAGGTTACCTGGTACCTGACAAGCGAATTGAAATTCAAAAGCCATAAATTGTAAAAGTTAAAAATTAGGAACTGGATAATTGAATCAAGCATAAGTTCCTCTTAGCAAGTCTGTATACTTTCGTTCGTAGTACAAAAGGTGATCCATGTACTTACGCGATCATCGATACAAACACATAAGACTACTTTGTACGAAGGGAACGTGCCCAACAACCCCGTATACGATTGGCTTCTGCAAACAATCTGATGAAAATAGATCTAACAAGAAATGGAAGCAACTAATATAATCCCGATTTTCAATTTCCAGGCAAGAAGTTGCAAATATGCTGTGCGACTTCAGCATCTCTACCATATGGGTGTACTTCTTGATGTGCATGATACTCCATCGTCAGTTGAAGGATCAACGGCAGGTAAGATTTCACCGACATATAAAAGAAACACTATGTCGCAAGCCGTGGATCCATGTACATTCATCGACAGCAGATTGGGTGAAGCAGTGAAGTGAATATATCGGGAATATCGTGAGTTCACATAAGCCGCCGGCTTGTTTCCATACAGTTCCCGTTTTAGCTTCAGAACAAAACCAAGGAGTAAACCATGTGGAGGTCTAGATCGTATCAAAACGGAACTAGAACTATATTTATCAGTCACTAATGAAAGACTTCGAAAAAAACGGACGTTGGACACAGCCTTCTGAACATTCAAAAACGACAGGTATTTAACAATATTTATTCACTTTCAGAAGGCTATGACTGTTCTTATTATTTACGTCTCTTCTCGTGGCTATGACAATATTTATTACTTTGGTGTTTTATGTATTGTATTTAATAATAATAAATACAATACATATTTTTTTATTAAAAAGCATAGCCTTCTAATTATACAATGAATGAAGGCTGTGTTTTTCTATTTTGATATAAATAAATAGATGTTTGAACGAGAAAAATAAATATTGCCAGAAGAAGGCTCTTTATGGACTGTGACTCGGAGTCGGAGAGGAAATACTCCTTTTTTAAATTGTTTTTTAAAAAAGACTCGGACAATCAAATTTCTCTGAAGTTCCGGACCAAGAGAGCCGAAGAACAGTCCGGACTATTATAAAAAAACACAATGATTTTTTATAAAAAACTATTTTTTAAAAATAGGAAAATAAAATATGTACACTGTAATTAAAAAAATACAACAAGGAATCCAGTCATCACGTTGCAACGTTGCAACGTTTAAAAAGCAATAAGTATACGTTATAGCTGAGCGTTTTCTATATACTGGTACATAGTCCCAAACAACAACTTGAAAGGGTCATCCTCGAAGTCCAGAGTGTGTTCACTATTTTGTCCTGTCCATCCGGCATATCAGCCCCTGCTTGCGTTTAATTGGTGCGTAGTAGAGAACCAGGTGAAACTGTGAATATTTATTTTTTTAAATAGATGTGAATATATATCCACACGCCTCTTTTTATAGTATTTTTGCATATTTTTATCCCACTCTTTGTACGTATTTATTTCCTTTTCTGATATTCTACTTCATCTCAAAAATATAAACAAACATGTACTTTTCTCATCTCGTACCTCGTGGTGGTAAAAAAAAGATATACTGTACATATATTATATGCTGACATTTAGACATGTTTATACAAATACGTGATCACCCGGGTAAAGATAGAGGGATAGAAATTACTTCGACATGGACGCTAAGACTGTCACTCAATTTATCGAAAGCAACTTCGACAGTTGCTTTTTGAACCCATTAAAGGTGTGACAAGCGTATGCGTAGAATGTTGTACGCTTCATAACTATACTTGAAAGAAAATTAGTCGTGTTCAAAGTTTTGACTAAATTGATCGAAATAAGATTGTTTACGTCTCCTGTATAGATACATAGATGTATACATAGAAAGAAACACAAACATACATCAACATACACGTACGTGCATGCATACAAACACATACACTCACTCATACACACACACACACACATATATATATATATATATATATATATATATATATATATATATGCATACATACTTACAGCATACATAAATACATCCAACAATCCATCCATTCATCTGTTTATCTATTTATCTATCTGCCTACCTATCTATCTATATATACATACATAGATACATACATATACACACATACATACATACATATATATATATATATATATATATATATATATATATATATATATATATATATATATATATATGTATATATAATATATGTATATGTATATGTATATATATATATATATATATATATATATGTATATGTATATATATGTATATATATATATATATATATATATACTCAAAAACACTCACACTCACACTCACTCACACACACACACGTATATATATATATATATACCTTTTGACGTTCATTTTTTGGTATCTACACCATTCCTCACTGTATCATATATCACTGATATTTTATATCTCTGTAATCTGTGTACTTTCAGGACTTTGTAGAAATCCCAAATCTTACGCCCGCGTTCGATGAAAATTTCTTGACTAATGGACTCATCATGGATGCCTGCAAGTACATCACCGACTTTGCCGATGCACAAAACATTCCCGGGCTGACACATAGATTACACAGCGAGGAAGGTAAGGATTTAGTAAAGGTATATTGCACATCTCGATAGACAGCGAGGAAGAGTGTACAATGTTATACTTTCAATTTGCATGTCGATGAACTGTACGGAATGCGATTGTCTACCGATCAGTATCATCTCCTGGGTATGATACCTGTGCATTTCCCGCAGAGATCAACGAACATCAAAGTGCCAAATCTGTCATTAGTGATTTTCCCTGTTAGTGGTGGTATTCCAGCATAGTCAATACAGGGCCAGATTAACTTCCTGAGTGTTATCGAGACCGAGCGTGGAGTGTTTATGGCATTTCCCGCGCACCCGCCCATTTTGGGTTCCATAGCCCAGTCCGGACCATTTGAAAGTACCTGAGAATAATGTCATACGTACACATGCTTATACTATTAGTACACATCCTGTAATTCCAATTCTTAGGCAAATCTCCAATGCTTTGTATCGTGATCGAGGGAACTGGCAAGCGGAATGTGATGTTCTACGGACACGTCGACAAACAACCGCACATGGAAGGTGAGTATATTTAAACTAGGGTTGTATATTTGATGAATGGTGAGCAGTCAAGAGTGCGACTACTGTATTGGGGTGCCTATGTCTTATACATAGTGGTTTAGTTGGATAATGTGTTAGGTGAAGTTGGGTTGGTGTTGTCGGTGAGTATATTCAAACTAGGGTTGTATATTTGATGAATGATGAGCAGTCAAGAGTGCGACTATTGTATTGGGGTGCCTATGTCTTATATATAGTGGTTTAGTTGGGTAATGTGTTAGGCAAAGTTGAGTTGGTGTTGTCAGCTACAAAGGGCGTGCAAACGTGTGGGGGAGAGGGAGGGTTGCTGGGGGCATTCGATTGGGCTAGCCATTGGTTGCTGCACAAGCTTGTTCCAGTGGAGAATGAGTTTTATATAGACTCTATCCTCGACTGTGGATCTGATCATGTGTTTGTTAGTTTGTATGCTACTAATATGACTGTTAAGGCTGTGAGCTCTACGAAATGATTGTCAAACATGTACTAATGGTAGTGCATCTTAACAGGTACGCATTGCTAACCACACAATGTCAGCTATACTATAACAGTCACAATGGATTATAGTATGAACTCTGGTAACGTATATTTATAGGTGACTGGGACGAGAGATTGGTCAGTATGGTCTCTAATATGATTTAATGATTATTTATAGACGGCTGGGACGAGGGTCTGGGTGCTACCAAAGCGGTGGTAAGAGGCGACAAATTGTACGGACGCGGAAGCTCGGACGACGGATATGCCCCTTTCTCCGCACTTTTGGCCATCAAGACCGTGCTTGCTCAAGGGGTATGCAAGTATTCAGTACTAGGAGTATAAAGCATATATATATATATATATATATTCATATATATAAATCGTTTATGTTGTATATATATATATATATACTCATATACAGGATTAATCATATACTCTTGTATTCATCTCTTCAGGTACCCTTACCACGTATTGTGATCTGTTTGGAGTGTGAGGAGGAGAGTGGCTCTACCGATCTCATATATCTGCTGGACAAGATGAAGAGTGAGATTCAAGTACCTGATGTTTGTATCTGTCTCGACGCAGGTAAGGGTACCACGCGTAACAATATTTAAATGTACTTATGCTTGAATTCTTTGTAGTATTTACTAGACAAGTTCAAGACTAAAGCCGAAGTGCCTGGTGATATTTTTTCGACGTCGATAACAAGTTTGGGGCACATTAATTTGTATATACACGTATATATATATATATATATATATATATATATATATATATATATATATTGATTTATATATATACATATATATATATATATATATATATATATATATATATATATATATAGTTGTATATATATATCGTCTGCTGAAGAAAAGTATAGTTTGATTAGAGAATTTGATGTTCGACGCGGGGTGAGGAGTAAAAGCATTAGTATATGTCTGCATATTCATACCTTCATGCATACAAATATATAGTTAAAGGCCCTACTGTTTCTAATCGAGCAGCACGTACTACTTCCAGGAACGGCTGATTACGACAATCTATGGCTTACGTCATCGCTTCGCGGGGTTGTCGCCTGCAATGTGCGAGCGGAGGTAAACATTGTGTTCATTAATGATTGTCATGGCCTCTGGTAAAGAACACTAAGCTTATGTCCACATGTTTACACATCAAAAGCAAAAAGAATACTATGTTATTGTGCACATATATGCAGCTATGACGTGCCTGCAGGTGTATTGCTGTGTTTCGGGCCGTCCCGTCGCTATCTGGCTCCAACTTGTGAGCTGAACCCCCAAGTAGTCCTGATTCTTCGGTATAGAAGTCATATAGTAGTTTGTACGTGACCCCTCCTTTGCATTAACGTTTATTTCGCTACCATTCTAGCAGTGGTGTTCACGCCATAGAACTGACGGTCTAAGGCCTACGTTTTCTGAGGGAGTATTCGTCTTGTTTGAAAAGGTTTGCTACGTACATTACACAGACGCACCACAATACACCTCATACGCACTCACCTCCAGAAACAGCATCGCATGTCCATGGTTACTGCGCAACCTTGCGCTGATTTCATATTCTCAGCATGCAGCAAGCTGTACATCAAAGTACATACAATATAAAGTGGTCAAATGAAGCTGTGTACTGTCATTGTACCCTTTTATGTACAAGTTTGTGCCTGGCGGATGCAATTGACAGTGTATACAACACAAATGGTCTACTGAGTCTTGTTACTATCGTTATACCCTTTTCTGAACAGGTTGTGCCACAGAGTCTTGTTACTATCATTATACCCTTTTCTGAACAGGTTGTGCCACAAATGGTCTACTGAGTCTTGTTACTATCGTTATACCCTTTTCTGAACAGGGTGTGCCACAGCTGGTCTACTGAGTCTTGTTACTGTTATCATACCCTTTTTTGAATAAGTTGTGCCACAGATGGCTTACTGAATCTTGTTACTATCGTTATACCCTTTTCTGAACAGGTTGTGCCTAGCGGACAGCACAGTGGCATTCTCGGCGGAATCATCCCCGAGTCACTGAGCATCCTTCGGGCCATCCTAGATCGCATTGACGAGTCGTCTACCGGAAAGGTGAGTAGCCTACTTGTATGCGGATGGGAAAAGGCATATATATGTATGTGTACCCATGCAGATATACAAATATATATATACATACATTTAGAGATGTAAACTGTATATGCTTACAGACAAATTCTATCTATACTTGCGCGTATGGAATACGTTGCGGAGTCACTGTGTATCCATCGAGCAATCTTGAGTCGCATTAGTGTGGCCTCTACCGGAAAGGTGTGTTTGACTCAACTATATGCGGAGAGAAAACGCATGTGTGTATATCTATGTATACCATATATGCAGATACATGTACATCCTACATGTATGATACATATGTGTATACGTATGTGCCAGTATATACATATATATATTTATAAATCAAGAATTGGGCTTTCTATCCGAAAAGTATATCTTGTTCGCACAAATCACAAATCAGTGGACTCGTTTGTATGTGTGTAATATAGGTGATAGCATTTTGCCTGTGTACGAATGTACGCTTCTGTGCTTCATGAACCTATCTTGCTTGAATATTCAAACTCACTAGCATCAGAAATATGCACGTGGGGTGTTATTTTTGTTGCTCAATTTGAACCTCCTGTATGTGTATATTCCGCTCCTCGTATATAGGTTGCGAGTACTTTCCAAACTCCAGTACCGAGCTGGAAGGTAAAAGAAGCAAAAGAATTGGCGGCCCTCAAAGGTATATCAAATTTCTTTGGGTGGTCGACGGGTTTAACGTGTTGGCACGTTTGGCAGAAATTGAGTGTAAAGGACTTTATAGTTATTACATTGGATTTTTCCGTATCTAGTTTCACGAATGTGTGCGTATATATATATATATATATATGTATATATGTATGTATATATAAATAAAAATACATATATATATGGGTGTGGGTGTACATTTACATATAAATATATGCATACAAATTCACACACAAAAATATATGTATAGGCATAGAAATATATATATATATATATATTGATGCCCTTTCATGCTCACTAATTTCGTGTTCTTCCGCCGCATACACCTTTTTAGGCAAGGGACTTTACGAATTCTGCAACTTCCTCGATGGAGCTAAGCCAATGTTTCACGACGATCTGTCTGAGATGTACTTAGGCAATACATGGTACGCTATGTTATCCGTCACTGGCGCCAATGGACTACCTCCCACAGCTGATGCAGGTGATTTGAATATATCAACGTATACTTTTTTATATATGAATAAATATACATACATTATATTATACATATATGTATGTATATATATGTATATATATATATATATATATATGTGTGTGTACATGTGTATGTGTATGTGTATGTGTATGCGTGTGTATGTGCATGTGCATGTGCATGTGCATGTGTATGCGTGTATACGCACATGTATATATGTATACATACATAGCAATAACAGGTGTGTGTATATGTATGCATTTTCATGAATTTGAATATTGATATCACTGATGCTGACGACTTGCCTGCCGTAGCTCATTCAGGCATATTAATTCTTCATGTATGAATATTGCAGATGTATATATACATGAGTGTATTTTCATCCCTACGCATATGTATGTATACCATACACAAATATATCCAAGACTATTTTATTTCATCGCATAATATGTGCTGAGAGTTGTGTGTACGCAACAATATAAATATAGGTCTTTTATTATTATTCTATCATCTAAATATCCATCCATCCATATATATATTTGTATATATATATATATATATAATATATATATATATATGTATATTTATATATATGTATATATATATATATATATATACGTTGCATCGGCCTAAAAGTTTGTGAAAGGTTTCACAGTATATACATATATCCATATTCATATGTATATGTATATATCTATTTGTCTATATCTATGTGTAAGTATATGTAAGTATGTATTATATATATATATGTGTGTGTGTGAGTGTGTTTATGTGTATATATATTCGTATATGAGCATGTAGACCAAGATACTATGTCACAATGAACTGTGAGTTGTACTTGAGGAAAATACGAAACCACGTGCCATGGCCCGGGTATAGCTGAACATTCGTGGCAGAATGATTAATTATTAAATAGATGGCCATAAAGACATTCGTATTCATGTGTTCATATCAATATGCACAAATTTGCAGTACCCTCCGATATCCGGACTTACTACGCAGATACATTCTTGTACGCTGGCCACCATTATATGGCCTATCTCATCCCGCATGTGTCATCTCCGAACCCTTCAGGTAACGTACTGAGGGCCTTCACAGAGTTCCGCATTAGTTTGCGTCTGCCGCCCAACAAAGACAGTGCTGTAGCGGCACGGGAACTGCAAGAGATCATCGAGAAAGACCCCCCATACGGTGCCAAGGTATATTCCTGCCCGAAAATTGGTGGCTCTGAACTAATTGATTTATTTTGTTGTGGTGTATGTGTAACTATCGTAAATACAAACATTGATGTGTATAATTATTAAAGCGCTTTAGCCGCACATGGCTTGTACCGAACTGTTATCAAATGAACCTGTATGGCGTACGCATTTGCAAGCGGAAGTACTGGCTACAAAGACTTTCACACGTCTGTAAATAAGAGTGTATATGAAAATAATATGTAATCTGAATATTTTGTATGTTTAGGAAGACCTGTGTATTCCATTTTATGTGGAACCATCAAGCTTACCATAATTTCTTCCTACCAGTGGGCAATTCTACGACTTAGCAAATTGTTATTACTGATGTCACAAACACTTGCGATAAACTGACCGTATGCTCTGCTGCATTTCAGATCACTGTCAGTGGCCTGAACCACGGTGACGGATACTGCAAAGCCGAATACGAACCGTGGATGTATGATTCAGTAAGTACCTAGAATTTGTCTATATATATATATCTATATATATCTATATATGTGTATATATGTGTATATATATATATATCATATATAAACATATATATATATATGTGTGTGTGGGTATGCGGGTATGTATGTGCTATATATATGTGTGTGTGTGTGTATGTGGGTATTCGGGTATGTATGTGCTATATATATATATATGCATATACTCGGATCCCAGCCTTTAAATCTATATATACATATGTATATATATATATATATATGTGTGTGTATTTGTATTTATTTGTATGTATGTGTGTGTGTATACACACACACATATGTATATATGTATATATGTATATATACATATATATATATATATATACTTTTATATATATACACATATAAATATACGTATATGTATATGTATCTATATATGTATTCATATAAATATACGTATACGTATATGTATCTATATATGTATACATATAAATATACATATAAATATATCATATGTATATATATATGTATGCATGCATGCATTTTTGCACGGATATATAGATACATACATAGACATAAATACATATATATATATGTGTGTGTGTGTGTATACATATATATATGTATATATATATATATATCATACTTCTCCAATGCGCTGCAGTCTGATTTCGGCGCAAAATTGGCCCATTGTCTCCATCAAGCCTAGTTTTTAAACCGAAATATTTAACTCTTACAGCTCTCCAAAGCTGCTCAGTCCAATTTCGGATCGAAGACATTCGGAACCTTCGCTACAGGTGGATCGATACCATTCCTTACAGAATTATCGAAAGTGTACCCCACAACTATGATCGTAGGCTTGGGAGCCGCCGGCGCTGATTGTAATGTATGTATATCTACGGTGGCCTTCAGTGTGTGCGTGTGTATTGGACTGTAAGTCTGAAGTGTGGATTTGAGTTCAAATTCGAATGTCTGTGTGAATCTAAGTTCGATTCAAAGGCTGTATTTGGTATTAATCGAGTCGAGGCTGTCCACTACTGTGACTATTTAATTAAGAACCGCGGACGCTGCCTGTATTGTATGTGAATTCACGTTCGAGTATCTGACTTGTCTTGCACTAGAAAACGATAATAGCCACTACCGAGCGAGATAGGTGGTTTTCGGCTGGCGCATTGTTCTGTACCAATAGAGTACTTTATTTGAATGGAATTAAATCCGAGTGCATTTATTCTTACTACTGCGAGCTTGCATCTCACAATGTGCTGCACGATGGATACGGCTAGTTTCTGCGTATAGGCAAGTTTCTACATACTGTCGCAAACTTTCTATAATATGACAAGGTTTGCACTCGTGTCGTGATCTCAGGGTACATTGTATTGATGCAAGGAACGCTCCCTCAGTGAGGAATGCGCTTCTGAGTCGGTGTGTTCGAGCCATTTGGGCCGTCTAGCAGTATTGTCTAGGCTCACCAAGTCTCCAGGCTTGTTATTCATATGGCTTTCGCTCACTCTTCACTCATCTCTTGCACTCAATTAACCATCGCTTGTGTTGGTACTGCCGGTCCCATTCAATCGCCTGTCCGTGGTTGCCAATACAACGCCTATTAGTGCCACAACCCAAATGAGGTAAGTCGACAACATACTTTTGTTGAGCGGGGATCATGTTTTTGTATACTTATCTTTAAGTAGTAGTGTATTTGAAAATTATGCGTGTGTCTCGTTTGAAGTTGTTTGCAATAGCTGTCGATTTTTGGTATACGATATCAACTTTAGACATTATGTATGTTAAGAAGCTGTCGATCTTTGATTGATAACCATTTATGGGATTACGGACAATTGGGATCAAGATAGTGTATTCCACTTTTAGATTGGAGTCGTGCTTTCTAGTTAAAGACTGTCGATTTTCTCTGTAACTACACATATGAGTGTACAGTTGTGCTCGATATGAGCAATCGGGCTGGGGATTGGGCTCAAAACTAGCGCTCATCATTCAGCAAATCAACCATGCTAGGCCGATTGATCCTGTACACTTACATTCTAAGCTCAAAAATGCCACTTGTTTCTAGTTAAGACGAACATACAGTACTACTGGTGGACTAAAATCTCATACTTCTATGCAGAACTTGGACCTACCTTTCAGTAAGAAATTCATTGGTGCTTTGGCCTCAGTCCTGGCCGATTGTGGAACGGTTTAGTAAAAACGCGGGAACCTGGTATAGACACTATCAGAGGTAGATTATACCAATGGGATTGAGTTATGAGTACTGGCCGTAGATTAATTTTCCTGATTATTATCAAGTTCGGCATCGACAAAACGTACTTGACTGGCGGAACAAGACAGTTCAATCATACCCCTATTTGTAGGCGTAAATGAAACGCAGTCAATACGGAGTTATGGACTTATTGAGTTTGGTGTTTGAACTCAGATGAATTCAGATAAGAACTCAGATTAATTCAGATAAGAATAGGTGCTCCTTGCGGTAAGACGGCTCTTTCTAGGGGGTTTTAGCAAAAACTCGTGTAGATATTTTTAATGCGTTAAGAGTGCTGAGTATTAAATTCTTTTGAAATGGCGGTGTTCGTAATAAGTACTAAAAACTCTTCGTCAGAAGAGTTAGATATTTGTGTTAATTTGTTTGATTTTTTTATTAAAAATAATTGTTTATGTAAAAGATAGAGGTTTTTGTATAAACCTTATCTTTGAAGAAAATCTATGTTTGAGATTCTGAACTCAATTCGGTATTCCTATAACCCTCCCTGGATTTTGGACAGCTTTTTCGACCCTATTTTTCGTCATCAGCATGGTAGGAAGATATTTATGCTTAGCACATGACAGAAAACTTTTACCAATACTAAAGTCTTCAGGAAAATCGATGATAGGCACATATTCGAGAATGATCAAATTAGATCGTACACAATTTTTAATACAGTGCTACCTTTATATATCTGTATCTTTTATACCCTTGGGTGTACCAGTGTCTATTGCGACCCTCAAGTCGCTTTGATTACCACATCGTAACAAGGTAGCAAGAGTGACCTGGTAGCCGAGTGTATGTATGTTGCTTCTGATCCAGGTAGTGTTCTGGACGGGTTCGGAGGTAACAACATATTTTGCTTCACCTGAACACAATGCGACTGTCTTATGTTTTTCACATTTCAAATAAACAGTGGTATTTTCAGAATCCGTGTAAGTAACTAGTACATTATCCATGCTTTGATTGACAGACTTCCGATGGTATGTAAGCGTGTCATCTGTTGTATGTACTAAAAACTGTAGAATACGTTGAAGTGCTTCAGCGTGCTCCGTAGTAGGGTTGTTTGCAAATGCCAGTCGATTGACAGTTGCTGAGATATCTACTCGAGTCATGTCGGCTGCAAAGCCTATTGCGCCCAACATATGTCGATGTTTTCCACCAGTGTGTGCTGTACTTGTAAATTTAATGAGATGAATACCATTTCACGGGGTATTCTTGGGTGTTGTATCAGTGATGTTTAATGTAATTAGTATGTGTTCCAGGTATGCATGTTGATCTACAACAATGTGGACAAAGTATCCTGGACAGAGATTTAGGACCGGACCAGGGGATCGGACCAGATAGTGGAATACAAAATTTAATGATAGAGAAGGATGGCTCGTCAGATGTCGTTATAAATTAGTAACTAGGATACCAAAACCTTATGTACGGAATAAAAACGTGATTAATAACCCGTTCACAACGGTTCTGACTGAGTTCATTTATTCAGACTTGACACTATACTGCCTCAGCGCTACTCGGTTTTGACCTCATTTTTTCAAGTGACCAAACTACTGTATTTGTTACACTACGTTCTTTATACACTAATTTAACTAATAATCAATTAAGTTAATTTGTTTTTGCTAGGCACCTATTACTAGACCGGTACCTGTGGTAGGCAAGCAAGCTTGTGACCGTCTATGGCAACGGCTGCTCGGAGTTCATAGTTAATTGCCTTTAATCTGTGCTAAAGTGAAGACAGCATTTTCTCTGAATCCGAAACCTGAGGATGAAGAACAGGCAGAAATCCACGTGACGCGTGCCCGTTTGGTTTCGAAGGCCCAACGCTCGCTTTCGACGTCAAATAAGGCCAAACAACATCCGGAGTGGATTTCTGATCTGGATGGACACTTGGGAATGCTGATGTCCCATGTGCAGGAAGCCACGGAAATTATTCATCTCACTCATGGAGAAATCCGCCAACATTGCAACTTCTCATTGGCGAATATTGACTTCACTACTGCCAATAGTATTGTCCAGATGATATCTGGTGATGATTATTCTGGGTATCAGGTAGCTCCAACATCGCAACCACCTTAGACTCCTCAATATCCGCAAGTATGAACGACACCAACTGGCCAGTTACCTAACAGCGTGGCTGATGATGTATAGCAAATGAGCCCAGTGAAAAACAGAGTTGGCCGCACGAAGCCGATACCCCAAGCGGCACCTCATGATACTGTGCACGATACTCGCAGGGAGCGTACGTTGAAACACGCTCAAAATCGAGCACAAGAAATTCCAACACCTGATGAGATGCCGACAGAATGATGTGGTTCTAAAAGTATTCAGGAATCGACAACTGTGGTGAATCCCGTAGCAGATATTTTTGGGAACCAGCGGATTTGCACTTTGCATTGGACACTCTACAGAATTTGTCGTCGTCGGCAAAGCGTCCTTTTGATGCGTTTTGCAAAGTGACGAAATATCCACGAACCGCTTAATCAAGGTCAAAAAGCAGCGAATATATTTCATGACAAGCTGAAACACCATCGTCGTCCGCGTTCACTATTAAGAAGAATTGTCAGGATACTACAAAGGTACCTATTGATACGCTTGCATATCGCAAATACTTTCCTGCTCATCACGACCGTTATTTAGTGTGCCCGCAGGATGTGAAACGATGTAAGTCATCAGCACCCACAGAGTCCTGCATCACTGAGTCTACAGCGGCAATAAAGATGCAGATCTTTCATCTTACCCAACGTATAATACAGGCTGAGACCGAGGGACGCATAAGTCTAATAAAACTTTGAATACATGCCCAGTGGTACTAGACAAACGCATGGCAACTTTTATTTAAATAACCTGCAGAAGATACAGCTGCATGCGTTCATTTTAGACTGCCATACGAGTGCGAGCTTTCACAAGTTAGATCCAGTTCACATTGTGAAGATGGGCGTACATAGAGCTCTACAAAAAAAAAGGGCATCTATGGCGCTATTGGACTTTATTGTGAAGAACGAACGAAAATTGCAGTCGAAGTCGTTTGAGGAAGCCACTGCCTAATTGTACGAACACGAGAACAGGACTTGAAGGATAATACATACCTAAATATATTGG
>LUCW03001496.1:5000-10000 GCA_001586965.3 Sphaeroforma sirkka | reverse complement strand
AGGTTGATTCCTGGTACTCCGTGAGAGAGTGGGAATCCATATATTTGGAGTGTTTTGGTTCGGCATGTGTGGGCGCCATCTTCATGGGGAGATATCGTGTGTTTCCAAGGTGCGTCTGCAAGCGTCGGGGTGATAAGCTCACCATTTATACGAAGGGTTGGCCCCGCGTGTCGCAAGTCGGTAGACCATACTCGGGATTTAATGACACCCTGTTCGAGGCCAGATTTGCGTCCCCACGCATCAATGTCATCTAAGAAGGGCTGGAGCAAAATCGATCGAGGGGCTTGGATCCGTGTGTCATGGACAAATAAATAAGAGCGGAGGAGCTTGAGCCAAAATTGTGCTAGCGTGACAGCTACGGAATCCATGTAGATAATAAAGAGCTGGAGGTCAACGATTGAGCCTTGTAGGATATCATTCGTTCTATGGAATAGAGACGAGAGCGAGCCGCGGTATGTCACTCGGGTAGGGACCCTCCCACACAGCGCGCGGAAGCAGTTGATCCAGTTTTTGGGTATTCCAGCGTGGTGCAGAAGTATCCATAGGCGTGGAGAGCGACCTTGTCGTATGCCTTGGTTGTGCTCAGACAGACGTCGTTCCACTCCTCTTCTGACTGTGTCTCAGATTCCATGGCGCCAAGTGCTTGGGTATGACAGGAGTACCGTGATTTGAAGCCAGCTTGGGTAGCATGGGTAGCAGAGCCGGGGTGGCTCGTAGTCAGATTAAGAACGCACTTTTCAAAGATACGTCTAACTATTTGCGTAAGCGTGATGGGGCGAAAGTCGGCGGGGAAGGTGATATCTCCATCGGCTTTCTTTGGGTGCGCTGTCAGGAGGCTGCAGTTCAGGGCTGCAGGAAAGGTACCCGCCTTCAGTAGCTCAGTGAATGCTTCGGCAAGGAGTCTAGTCAGTGGACTATTGACGTCGTGGCATCCTAATGTCCGGCGTTTGGTAAAGCGCTCCACTGCGGCCTTCAGGAGGACGATGTGGATTCCTTCGGGGGCAGGTCCCTTATTGGGATAGTGTAGTATTGCTTCCATCACATCGTCGGGGCGTATGATGGAAGTGACATCAGGAGAGGGCTCGGTATCCGGTGGAACCACGTACGGGTTTGTAGAGTTGAATAGGGCCTCAAAGTAGCCAGTGAGGGTAGCACCTGTGTCATCGGTACCTGGTATACAGGGTTGGTGCGGAGACTGTCGTTGGTACGCAATATCTTTGAAGATTTGAGCATTGCTTTGGGCGGTCAGGTGTGGGTAGAACGAATAAAACTCTCCAACGATCTGTGGGTTATTGGCATAGCGCCAGATGCGGTCGAGGATTTGTAGCAGCCCTTCCGCTGGTCCATGTAAAGTGAGATACGACCGTAGTAGGTTCTGATGCGCACGGATTTTGGCTTGGAATAGTCGCGCGCGGAATTTGTTGTGTGGGTGATACAGTCGATGGCGATATCGGTTATATCCATGGGAGGGGAGGCGTTGCTGGCATTTGTTGGGGCCGATGGATTTGATTCGTGGGAAGTATCTAGAGATCGAGTCCAAAGGTGTGGTCACCACAGATACAGTAGTCCGTTAGCTTATAAGTCTGGAGGGAGGCGGGGGTGGTAGGTCGATGATACGCATGTTCTATACCAGTTGAGCCGCTAGCATAGAGGTAGTCCAAGTGCCACGTATTACGCAGAGTAGTCTCGAATGTTTTCATATGTAGTCCGTGATTTGTAGATGCGTGGCCATACTTTTGGGCTTTGAGATTGAAATCTCCCCACACGACATCTGGTTGGAAACCGCCAATCTCGGGGGAATTCATGTATTACCTGACGTCTTTTTCAGTAAAATAAACCATACATTCAAATTGCCATCTCACATGAGAACACTTGGTATGCATAACTCTATTCATACACACAATCAAAACTGATATCACACGTACACTGTTTACAAATATACAGGCATATGTTGTATTTGCTTTACGCATAGATATAAACATACGTTCCATAATTCCATCCGCTCGTACATATTGGCACTTGCTCTTGAATATTGAAGACGGTATGTAGCTACGTCTATACTAAAGTATACGCACCTAAAATCGTTCTTGTAGAAATACGGCCTCCGGTCAGTCTAAAATATCAAGATCAATTGAGACAATACATTGGTTTTTATTTGTATTTTAAATAATTTAATACAAGCTCTTTTTCCAATATTTCCAAAGTGTCCTAAATTCACTTTGATGGCTCCAATAGCCTGAGTATTTGGTATGACTCATCTACTTGGACCTATTTGAGACATTAGTAGATGTAGGATATTATAAACTAAATTTTATAATCTCCGAACTACTACTTATAGATTTTGGTCCTCCCGCCAATCTCCAAAATCCAATAAGTCTTTTTTTCTTTTTTTTAACTTTTCTTCAGATGGAACTTTATTTATATCAGCTAATGTATTAACGTGGCTTACGTTATTATGTCTATCTACAAATTAGGCATGTGGTAATGAACACTTAGTACTTCTAGTGAAAATTATTCAATATAGAACAGCTAGAGGTACGCCCTGTGTGATCGAGGATATTTAAGCTCTTAACAAGAGGCAGTCCCGATCATTCTTACACAAGCTACCACTGTTAAATCCTAACTGACTAAATTGTATTTTAGTTTAATATAGTTTGAAACCTAGTAATTTCCATCGAAGTTTACATTCTGTACTGCAGTTCCTGTCCATTGGAGGTGCTACAATTGCTACACCAACTACACCGGTCTCAGCGAGTGGAGGGAAACCGGAACATAGTAAAACAGGAGGTACGGCAATATGGTCAGAATATAGGCCTTATGCCAAACACTTATTCTGGACGATCACCCATGCCCATATTCAGCTATTTATACCTCACAATTGCACTGGTCATGTACTTGGCCACCGTAGGCGACTGGGCACACAGGAGAATGATCTCACTCGCTCTATCATTAATCGCCGGGGTTCTATTGTATAGTATGACTCTGTGGACTGGAATGGTGGCATACAAATTGAGGCGACATCCAGTTGTGATAAACAGAGGTTTAGTACATGTTGCGCAGGTGCATGCGGGAATTATGTTTGGTATTCCTGCCGCTTGCACTATCATCTTAAAAGATTCTGGTTACTATACGTTCGGACATACTGCGAAGGTGTTAATGAACATCTACCTATCTTTATGTTCGTTTATTGTCTACTCAGCAATCGTCGCGCGACAGCGACAGATAGTATTACTGTTCTCTAATTCCCACTTCAAACACTCGTCAGAGTATACCTACAGGAACACAGTGTGTAGTATAGGGGCCATGTACGCTGTAGGTATCATTGCACAAATACTCTTAGCGGTACTGCGTGACGACACCGCATACTCATATATAGTGGTGACCATAGTTGATTTTACGAGCATCTTCATATGGTTTTTTTACGCGTATCGATCTCGTCACACCAACGCCCGGTATTCCGACTTCGATCAACTCCAAAGATTGGCCATTTTATTCAGTAGTGCGATGGTCGCTACGCAGTGTTGGACTTTTGCACAACACGAAGCGCATATTGTCCAGGTTCTTTTGGCCATGGGACTAATGGGCATCTTCTTGCTGGACAAGTATCTCGCGCTTTTCAATTTCATCCAATGTAAGTGACTGTTTGTAAAACATTGCGAGGAGTATGTACGTAAGCATATCAGATATGTGTGAATATATTTAGATACACAAATGTTTTAATGGAGTTTGCGACGTCAGAGACATACAATTGCAATACTATACTATTTGTTTTAACTCTCTATCGCGATCCATGACTTTCAACTAGCCAGGAATATGTACTACTACACAATTTGCTCACCATGATACTGTTGGTTACGAACTTTTCGCTGCACAGATGAGCTAGATCCCAAGCGTATTCGGGATGTAGAGTTTTCGCCTCATCCATCGACGAGCGCAACGCCAGAGAGAATGATCACAACAGTGGCAAACGTACAGCCCAGTTATGCGAAGACGATCGAGAGATCCAGTATTGAAGATAAGGCGCATACAAATACATCGAAAAATGTAACCACGTCTTCTGTTACGTTTCAGAATACTGCCGTATTACAGATAGACACAAACACTTACGTCGCTGTTAATATCTGTGAGTGGGACCGGTTGAGTTCGACCGTTTTTTTCTCTAGCCTATCACCTCATACCAACATCTCCATCACAGCCTCGGCGTTGAGAGTAGGGGTTTACCTTGGTCTGCAGCCACAGGATGGCAAATGTGTCAATACGCTGCCCAGCCAGACTGAAACAGTTAATACTGTTAGGAACTTTAGGGTTTTTAAAACCCAAAAATTCTAAACCTTTCAACAAACACTGCTGCGAGCGTACGTGGCAGCATGGAGCGGGTGTCTATGTACAGCTCGTACGGTTCCCTGTATAGAGTTATTTGCGACATGGACGACACATACAATATGCACGCGAAGGCCATTGAAGCCGTAGGATGTCGAGGCACGGGTACTGCGGGTTGAAACTGCTATGCAGCAAGGTGCCCGCTTCATCCTCCGGTAGGGGTTTGCCATTGACGTGCACGACGGCAAAAATGCCCCAGTTGAGTGTCCCCAGGTGATTGCTGAAGACAAGCAAGCACATCGATTAAACCATATATAAGATCCCCATGGAGAGTGCATTGCTCTGCAACTGTGCAGCACCGGGCTCCACGAGTGAGTTCTGCGAAGAGAACATTCGACGATTGTTTTAAACGAACCATTTGGTGAACACGGGGTTCCAACTCGCTTATGTGTGAGTGCAAATCGTGGCGCTGGTAGTCAGATCTGGACCGTGAATCAACCGACTTTTTTGTTTCTCGCATGGGTACAACGTATTCTTCGCCCACTTCTATGCACGACACGGCATCAGACAAACATTTCGGGACTACCTAGGAACTCTTTTTGTTCCTGCATTTATTCTGCAAGCAAAGAACTGATACTGCAATAATATACTCTGGGGCTTCAGGCCTGACCCCGAGATCT
>LUCW03001495.1:20000-70483 GCA_001586965.3 Sphaeroforma sirkka | reverse complement strand
GACACAGACACTATCAGTAGATAAAGTCACCATCAGCAGATACACATTTTATACCATCAGCGAATACATATACTATCAATAGATATTGCCTGGCGTGTGGTGGGTCTGTACCTTACTCTACCGGAGCTATAATCCTAAGACCACAACAAACAGACACGCATTGGCATTCAGTACTACAACTCCTATAGCTCTCGATCACACAGCAGCCCAGCACAACCTCGCGCCCGAACAAAAAAGAGCCCGTATACCAGCCTATCCCAATTGCCTAAAACACCCCCGTCTCAACTACACCCGCTCTCCGCACATACATACATACATACATACATACATCCCAGGGAAGCTTCGCATGAATCCAGGTCGGCGTGTGAGGACGATCTCTTTCTTCGCATTTCTAATTAATACTGCGACAGCCACTGCGATGTGTTGTCTATTCGCAGCAGCTGCGTCGCGCTCGTTGATGTGCGCTGGTTGGTGATGCACCGGGCACTCGGGCGAGTGCTGTAGCAAATGGCCTGCAAGCGGATAGGAACACGGCTGTGGAATTTAGAATGAGTGTTTGTTTGTATGTCTAGTTATTACTTTTAATATGGTTTTTTGTATGTCTAGTTATTACTTTTAATATGGTTGTGCGTCAAAGTATGCTTATGGAGAGTGTTGTGCCGCATGCATCGGATATATCACGACTTTGTTTTTTAGAATGAGTGTTTATAGTATGCTTAGTTTCATTAATATGATTGTGTGTATCAAAGTATGCTTATGGAGAGTGTTGTGACGCATGCATCGGACATATCATGACTTAGTTTGTTGGAATGAGTGTATACTGTATGTTTAGTTTCATTAATATGATTGTGTGCCAACGTATGCTTATGGAGTGTTGTGCCGCATGCATCGGATATATCACGACTTTGTTTTTTAGAATGAGTGTCTATTGTATGTTTAGTTTCATTAATATGATTCTGTGTGTCAAAGTATGCTTATGGAGAGTGTTGTGGCGCATGCCTGGGAAAAGACCACTTCTGTGTTAATCAGAATGTATTATTGTATATCTACATATCGTTTAATATGAGTGTATGTTCCAATGTAAGCTTATGGAGAATGTTGTGACGCATGCCTGAGAAAAAACCACGACTGTGTTAACTAGAATGTATTCTTGTATATATACATATCGTTCAATATGAGTGGATGTGCCAATGCATGCGTATGGAGAGTGTTGTGATTCTCATGACATGTAGCATGATGAGAGCAACTGAGTGCACTCTGATGCCTCCAGTCTTTGGTGCGTGTGACATGGATGATCATCAGCATACACCTAACGAATGCCGATACTTTTACGCACACCAAATAACAGGTCCGAGAGTAAAGGTCTCTCATAGCATTCCACAAAGACATTATAACATTCATGATACTACAAGTGAGCACTTAACGCAGCCTCTATAGACTAGGGCGCAACCAGTGAAGAAACCTTTTTGGTGTGGGCGTAGCCAAAGTGACTCTGGTGACCGTCAAGGAAGCGATCATCGCTACACCAAAAAAACCCCTTTTGAAATAGTATTCTGATGCGGATGGATGGACGCACCAAAATCAGGTTCGATATTTGTACTATGAGTGGACAACAATGAGTAGTAACATGCATACCGCCCGGGTCGGCCTGTATCAGCAATTGCGCCTTGAGCACGTCGTAATCTAACGATACCCTCGACGGAGACTCAGGGTGCTCTCCCGCAGCTATTAAATCCACCACGCACTGCGAAGAAGCATCATACATTGAAAACATCACCAGAATATTATGTGGTATAGTATGGATCACATGGACATTGTCACAATGCAGGCGTACACTTTTCCACTCACACAAACAAAATAGATACATATGTATATATATATATATATGTATATATATATTTATGTATGTATATATATATATATATATATATATATATATATATATATATATATATATATATATATATATATATATATATGTAAACATGTATATATATATATATATATATATATATATATATATATATATATTATATATATTGATATACTGGCAACATATATATTATATGCATATTTATATATATATATATATTATATATATTGATATTATCTATGCATATTATACGATATTGATGTGACGTGCGTGATGATGTGCGTGCGTGCGTGCGATGCGTGCGTGATGCGTGTGCGCGCGTGCGTGCGTGCGCGCGCGTGATGCGATGAGATGATGATGCGCGTGTGTGTCTGGTGCGTGTGTGCGCGGTCCCGTGTCCGCGTGCGTACGCATCTACGTATGCGCGCACGTACGTAATGTACGTACTGCACGTACGCATCCATGTATGATCCATGTACGTATGTACGTATGCAACGCACGTATGTACGCGTACGCGCGCATATGTGTGCATGTACGCACGTATTATTACGTACTATGTACGTGTATGTATGCGTATGTACGCATTGCATACATTATGTACGCACGTATGTATAATCCCAGCATATACGCATATACGCACGTATGTACGTATGTTGTATGCGCGTTTGGTGATACCGCATGTATCCATGCATGTATCCATGCATGCACGCATACGCATTACGCATATTATACATAATGCATTATATAATATGCAATGTACGCACGTATGCATGTATTGATGTATGTACGAACGATATATATATATTTATGTATATATACGTATGTACGCACGCACGCATATATGGTATGAATGCACCGAACGTACGTATGTACGTACGTACGTACGCGTATATATTATATATATGCGTGCGTGCGTGTGTGTGCGTGTATGCGTGTGTGTGTGTGTGTGTATGTGTGTGTGTATATATTTATTATATATATATATATATAGTGTGTGTGTGTGCGTGTGTGTGTGTGTATATTTATTATATATATATATATATATGTGTGTGTGTGTGTGTGTGTGTGTGTGTGTGTACGTATGTATGCATGGTATGTATGTATATATGTAAACGGTGTGCCTCTGCTAGATCGCACTCTTACCTTGTGAAAGGGTATCTTGTAATGCTCACCATCATTCGTCTCCGAAGGAAGACATGCGTGGGCTGCGCTGGACATGACTTTCTTCCTAAGATTTCTAACCCGGCTATAGTAACCCCTCCTGTTGATATATATGTTTGCTAAGGTGTTTTTCTCTGCGGTGCAACCAAGCGACTGGCCAGCATGTACCCACACATTCGGGTTAAGTTTCAACTGCCTACGTGCTTGTTGCAGTTTACTCCTTGCAAAATTAGGTATATTCATATAACCATGTGACTTCTCCTTGTGAATTTGTAATGCGAATGCAGGTAGTGGTCCGCGAAGGAAATCTTTGTGTCGACTTTGGGTGTGTGAGATTTGTTCACTTAGTAGATAGTACCTCGATCACAACCGAGAAGAATGTCTTCCAATTATCTATGTTGCGCAATATCCTACAAGTAATAATGATGGACTCGTTACTTCTCTAGCTGGTAACACTGATATATCAATATTGTTTATTCTGTATATCTATCGCGAATAGACATAAATATATAAATATGGTGGATTATGGGCTGAGATTTGAGAATGACAGAGCGACAGACGGACAGTAGCACAAATGACAAATATGTACAAGAGCACATCATACCTAATACAGCATTATTATTGGTTTATAGACCACCGAGTACAAAATAGCGCGAGCTATAATTTACCTATTACAGTTTTCTGATTAGTTAAAAAATCCTAAAATACAAAAAGGCGGGCCGCTGACTCCGAAATGTTATTCGGGCTTCGGCTTCCTGACTCCTGGTCCTCAGTGACATCACTCCTCTCCTCTCTCTCGCGGTTGAAAAACGGTTTTGTTTCATTGACATTGTATTTTTTTATTTTGGTTTTTTTTAACTGTTTCTCGGTTCTTTGGTTTGGTTTTTATTTTCTAAACAAAAATACAAAACGCGTATTTCTCGAGTGAGTAGATTGTTATCTTTTTTACGTTAGAACGTATACAATTTCAATCCTATCTACGTTTATGCTTTTACATAACATAGAGTGTGCAAGGTGAATAGACGTTATAATTTATGACAACAAAAACAATACATAAAGATCTATTGTCGTTTCCAGATGTTTTGACAGTCTACCCGTGCTTAGCAGGGGTAGGAAGTCTGGCATCCGGGCTGAAAAGTAGCTGAATATTGAAGGGACACAGAGGTTTTTACTGGCTCTATAAATGAAACAGTCGATGTGATTGGTGAACGTTTTCATTTCAAAAAACACTTTTTTTTCAACCAATTTTCTTGAATTTAGTTATCCACTGGGAAGCTGTTCCGAAGAGAATATCTGACACATCCCATTGGTTCTGGGATATATTTTTGCCCTGGTAGCATCTGGCGTGAACCTTGAATTCTGACCTTCATGATCACCTCGAACCTGGGGTATATTTATTTTTCTTCGGATTCAATTTTTTCAATAAATAAATATAAAAATAGACGAACAAAATAGATAAATATAAATACACTCGCACACATATTTAAATTAATGCATACTTACACAGTATTTATATATAAATATTACAGCTATTGTAGGAGTTTGCAAGTATGACAGTGAGTGAACACGTATCATGGTTAATTATAAGCGCATGGTATTTCTACCATCTAACATATTCTGAGTTAAAGCTATTGTTTAGAGTCAGTGAAAGTAAATCACGACGGTTAGTGAGATCATTCCTGGATACTGGTAGCCCTGTTCCAGAAAATAGAAGACAAAAAGTAAGAGAAGGTAAACTGCGAGACCCAAAGCTCATCCAGTGTGTACAAGAAATATTTTTGTCTGCATTGGTGCCCCGTGATCTACTAGTAGTGGTTGGCCGGGCTCGCCATTCATTAATAGCTGTATTGGCAAGACGTAAAATTGTCTTCTCGAGAACATTAACACTAAACATGTCGTCTAGTGTCATAAGAACTACATCGTTATTACCCTTCTTATTACGAAATGATGTAGTATTATTCGGCGCATTAAATTTTACTTGAACATGCATCGACCTTACTGGGGATCCGGCTTATCCGATGCAGCCCATAGTTTTGCCCATTCCTGCGCTGGTGTTTCGTCTTCTTGATTCAGATCTAAGTCCAGGTCTGTAGTCGCACGTGGTCGTTTAGTTGTGGCTGGCTCTGGCTCATCGTCTGGCTCGTCGTCATCTTCAGACGTTTCGCCTATATTATCCCCTGTAAAGAACGCAGGCACGCCCCTATTTCCTTCCCGATTGCCTCCTTCAGTGCGTTCCACACCATCAGTGATAACAGCACCCACATACGGACTAATAAACAGTATATTATGTTTTCGTCGATTTGTACGTAACAGTGATTCTTCATATTTTGTATAAGATAAATTGGCAAAGACCAACCTATTCTCATGTGCAAGCGAGTCCATGGGTCCAGGATAACAATGAAAACACATTCCCTTGCTCCCGCTACCTTCTTCTCCTATTGTTCTCTTACAAAAAAAGGGATGGACATATTTCAGACACACTATACATTGATGCGAACTTAGACCTTTTCCTGTCTCCCGGTCGAAACCGAGAAGACAGAATGCACATCCACGCAAGTCTAAAGAAGACGCGTTAAGTGGGTCACCCATAAGGGATCTGTGAGTAACACAGTAATCCATACCCATGGAGTCTAGTGCTGTTTCTCCCTGTGCTGCTGGTGGCGCTCGCGCTTGAGATTGTACATTTGTTGTGTGTGCGCCTGTGATGTCATCTGTTGTGTGTACATGTGCCTGGCCGGTGTTGTCAGCTGTTGTGTGTACACGTTGCTGTTGGTCGGTGATGTCATTTGTTGTGTGTCCGTCTGTGATGTCATTTGACGTGTGTGCATGTTCCTGGTCGGTGTTGTCAGTTGTTGTGTGTACACGTTGCTGTTGGTCGGTGTTGTCGTCTGTTGTGTGTGTGCGGTTGTTGTCATCTGTTGTGTGTGTGCGGTTGTTGTCATCTGTTGTGTGCGTGCGGCTGCGATGTCATCTGTTGTGTGTACATGTACCTGGCCGGTGTTGTCAGTTGTTGTGTGTACACGTTGCTGTTGGTCGGTGTTGTCGTCTGTTGTGTGTGCGCGGTTGTCGTCTGTTGTGTGTGTGTGCGGTTGTCGTCTGTTGTGTGTGCGGTTGTCGTCTGTTGTGTGTGTGCGGTTGTTGTCATCTGATGTGTGTGTGTGGTTGTCGTCTGTTGTGTGTGCGGTTGTTGTCATCTGTTGTGTGTGCGTGGTTGTCTGTTGTTTGTGTGCAGTTGTCATCTGGTGTGTGTGCGTTTAACTGGTCTGCAGTACCATCTGTGGCATGTGCATTGCATGGTATCTGCGTGTCATTTTCGTCGTCTGTACTCTGTTGTTGAACTATACTTGTATTGTTGTTGCCAATTTGCTGTGAAATACATACATTATCACTACCAATTTGTTGTATAATGCCTACATTGTTATCACACCTACTTGCTGTGTTACTACTCTATTGTTCACTCCTTCCTGTTGTGTGAATAGTATGTTGTTATCACCTACTTGATTGACGAAACTAGTATTGTTATTACCGCTCTGACGATATATATTCGTATTTCCACTTCCATACTGATTGTCTCTTGTAAAATTGTCTGTATTATCTCCCGAAAACAATCGCTTCCTAATGAGTTGATGATCTGTATTTGGTGCAAAAGAAGTACTCACCTTCTTTTGCGGCACGCTCTTCATTCTTTTCTTTTCTGATGTTATACTACCACGCTGCTTTGACTGCACACTACTAAGTGATGCATTCAATAGGCGCTGACCCCTGGCACTGATGTTCGACAATTTAGGCATTTGTTTTCTGGTTCGATTCCCGTACAGGATTCCTCTTTGTCTTTCTTGATCTCTCTGGTAATGTGCTAAATGTGCAGCGTCTTCTATATGATCAAAACTATTGTCTCTCGCCTCGTCTGTATGTATGTTTGAACGCCAATCATCTACCTGTGATCGTTGTGAGTGACGTGAATTTGAAAGTGATAGTGAATGCCTTGAATTTGAACGTGAATGCAATGCATTTGAATGTGAAAGTTGTTCGCGCGTGAGCTGTGTTATCTCATTTGAACGATTCGGCACTCGAGGGGGTGGCGGCTCCCCGTTGAGGCTACTAGATATACTGTCAGGCATACTGTCTAACACAACAACAATGCAGAATAAGCAACTTCTGTGCTAACTATGTAAACGACTGTGTACTATGTAAACTACTATAAAGTTATTAAATACACCGGTAACAGTAATCTTGCCGTACTTTACTAAGTGCACACCGGGGCTTTTGGTCTGTTGACCGGCGGTTGTAAGTCATCTACCAACGGACGCTACTTTTACTATAGAGTTGGCCTTACAACATGATATCGACTGAGGTGCAAGCACAGTCCTAAATTACAGCATAATAGTTGTTACGTGGACCGGTCCGGGCTTTCGTTGTACAGGATTCCAGTATATCATTGGTTGACAGACAATACAAGTTTTGTTTTTTCGTACTTACATGAAAATTATTCGTCCAATGAATTTATGATATATTTTAATTCTTTTAACTTTTAACCAATAAATATGTCGTCTATGAACAACGCTGGAAAAAAATTACAAAGCTCGAAAAATTCTCACAGCCAATGGGCTGTCGGTATTCATGGACTCAAGGGTATGGTATCGGGAGGTACTTTGTCAAAATATCTGGAAACGACAATATGTATGAAGTAAGTTATATACATTTTATTTATTTATTTCTTGGCAGTGTATATCGTCTGCTAGGGCGCGACGTATGTTCAAGGAGTCTAACTTGTCTACACATACATACCCTGAGTAGTTATATATGTAGTAGTTTTTGCGGTGCTACATGAGTATGGCATTATCTCTGACGGCAACAGTCCTACACACATATAAACTATGCCAATGTAAATGCAACTCAAGGATAGCTCACCAACATCTGTAATTGAACAACTGAAGAATATTTTAGAATAACCTAAAGCTGCCGATGTAAATGAACAACTGAAAAATAGTTTAGAATAATCTAAAGCTGCCGATGTAAATGAACAACTGAGTTATAGTTTAGAATGTTCAAAAGCTGCCGATGTAAATGAACAACTTCAGGATAATGTTGTATCATATAAATATACAGTTGTCAGTCTCGTTCCCTAACCTTATTCTTGTACAATTCAGTGAAGGATTAAAAGTGGCGGCAAGGTCCATATTTCCCAACTTAAGCTGGTGGCTGTGATATAAAAGTCTCAATTATGGACACAACGAAACGACTTTCTACACCCACAAGATGGCAGAGAGTGCTGTATAAGAAGCAACCGTATCCAGATAACCACACCGATGACACCTTTCTGGAACACATGCGATTGAATACACACATACAGAGCTACAACTATTTCGATGCGCTACATTCAACCGGCAGTGTAGGGAGACATCTGAGCATCATAACTGTGTATGTGAGCGTGTTTTTGTATATGATGCGGAAAGATGTGGGTGCAGAGGAGCTCTTGGCGGTAGTGTTTGTGTTGGCGGCTGTGCTGTACGGGCTTCTGTCATACTTTCGGTATGGCTTCGCCGATACCAAACAGTACGCAGTTGCTGGTGCCGATCCTATAGCTATGACTGGCAGTAGTATCGAAAACAGAACACGGTCTTGCGAACTGGATGCCGGCGAGCGAAAACCAGGCCCATTCAACCGATCACAACATAATCCATCAGAGGGGAATGAATCTCGCGCTGTTGGAAATCTCGATGTGGATTCCCAAATGGAGAGAAATACTGGTGAGCGTGATCCCCTACAAATTCACACAGCACAGGAAGTCAGCACTCAGGGTTCTAGTTCTGAGTCACGCACAACTGCCAGCTATATTGAAAATCCAATTACTTCAACAACGTACATGTCCCAGTACAAGGCCGACAATACTCACCATCCCATCGTCGCACCCGTCCAGCCGGAATGCGATCTCCTGGCTAGTGCCAAGACATTCGTATTGTTGTTACTGTTGCTACTGGGTGTTTCGCCGGTACTAACCACACTGACCGCGAGCGTGAGCACCGATTCGATCTACGGCATGGCTGCGTTTATGTTTATACTGAATGTGGTAAGGACGGATTATAGGATGCATGGTAGCGATAGTACCAAGACAGTACCAGCCCAGAAAGGTGCGCTGGTAGCTCAGGGAAGTTCGCAATCACAGCGAGCTGACGACGAGGCCGAGGCCACGTACAATACTGGTCACACGGCTTATGTAAAGAGTGGTGTGAAAGGACATACACAGACGCAAGGGTATAAGCACATATCGACACGTGCTGCCACCACCAGTACAGGCCAGTCAGAGGTACCACTCACATGCACCCATCTGTCACGCACATCTCACGCACACAGGCTTCGCACACATACCTTCAGTGTACACTCCACAGCCACACATACAGCATGCATGTGTATCTCCAGCACGCAAAGTTCAAGCACCCTTCTCGGTGGTCCTCCCGGAGCTCTCACTGGCCGGTATTAATGAGGCAATGTTTGCGTCAGTGTGCTTAGCATCTCGCCTACATTCAGCTCTGGAGGGGTTCGCTCTGCTGGCCTTTGCGGTGGAGGTGTTTGTGCTACTGCCATATGTCGTCCGGTCAATTCTGGTATGCTATATGTGACTTGTTTCAATGAGTTCTTATCACGCGTGCATCGTACTGTGTTGTGGAGGTAGCTCAAAGTACCTGAAGGTTTACTATATTGCGTTTGGTCGCGCACACCTTTCAGTCCAATACTATTCTCCCCACCGTCACAAACGGTTCTCTACACATCTCTATCGCTATATCGCCCACATTATACCGTGAATGGCTTCTCAAAGGTTCTGCTGTTTGTGATACCTCCGCCTGCATCAATGGTGGCTCTGTTTGTTTATAAGGCTCCTCAGTATTGTATGTAGTCTCCACCGTATTCAGTGGCTAAGAGAGATTAGCTGTATTCGCGTCAACAGTTTTGTATGTAGTCTCCACGCATTCAGGTGCTATTGGGAGGTTAAACATATTGGTTTCAATAGTATTGTATGTAGTCTCCACCGCATCCAGGTGCTAATGGGAGGCTTAACATATTGATTTCAATAGTATTATATGTAGTCTCAACCACATTCAGGTGCTATTGGGAGGTTTGACGTGTTGGTTTCAATAGTATTGTATGTAGTCTCGACCACATGCAGTTGCGAATGAAAAGTAAGGTATTGATTCAATCTGCAAGAACATATTGAATAGAGATCTCTAACAGAATCGTTTGTCTGTATACGGAAAATTTATTGGCATATATTCGACACCATGTGTGTAAGGTTAAGTTAATATCCATATGGATTTATACATGCACTGTATATTATGATTCGTTTAGCTCGAATACACTAAATTCTCCAGCAAAGGTAATCTATTCGTACATGTGCTACATGTACAATCGAACCTTCATTCTCTACAGACTATTGTACTCTCTGGTCATAAAACTCCATCCTCCTGCAATACTTACAATTATTCTATCGAAATACATGTGAAAGCGAGCATATACCCGTATTTGCACCCGCCACCACCCAATGGCCGACCTCGTTCGCTTTTTTTTCTAATATAGGGTTCGAAGCTGGTTGAGGGAAGTGCAGCATACTCGCATAGTCTCACAACACTCGTAGTGCTATCGACCTTTTTGCTGCTGGTACCCATAGCATCGACACCCGCACTCTTGACCTATGTATGTGCTATGAGTGGAATTACTTTCGTAACCCCGGCGCTTCTCATACGCGCGCAGAAGTACAAACGCCAGATCATTGGTCCTTGGGACGAGGCGGTTGTCACTAACATAGACGACACATGAATAATTCAGAACAGGTGGATGATTCAATAGCGAGCAGCATATGACAACCACTACAACTCCTACGCCGCACGCATTGTATGTTTGTGGTATAAAGACTAGAAATAGTGCAATGTCAGCTACCAGTGTCAGTTATCTATTGGTACTGAAGAACCTGAAAGGTTCGATAAATGCAGGCCTGATGAGTTGCTGAACTTATTTGAAAACGGAATGCCATCTTATGCCGAAGAGAAGAAACACCTAGAGGTTCAGATGGCAGACTTTAGTCGGCATATGCAGCTTAGCCGTTTTGCATACCCCGCCGGCCGGTTTCTAGATTGGCTCGATTAAGATGATAGTGCATAGTGATGGCTTTTGGGCCAGTAGACTGATACACTCGTTTCCCAGCTGCTGGAAGTTGATTGGTAGATCTTCAACTATGAAGTTTTCTGCAGGAATTGCAATGGACTAGTTGATACTGACCCGAGCCAGGATGCTGGGCGGAGCTACTCGAGGCAAGAGTAGGATTATCACCCAGGTAAAATATGAGTAATTCAGGTACGCGATTTACAGACTGCCCATGCTTGGAGTGTACTTGTTCGTCAGTTGAAAGCTAACTGTCGCAAACCATCTCAATGTCGTAAAGCTTTAACGAGATGATGCCGAGGATATAACATCGACAACAGCACCGGTATCGAGAAATATAAATCTTAATTTGTTACCTTACATAGCGCTTGGACTACCTGCAGGTCTGATTGGGTACGGGAACATCATCAAAGATATTGACCAAATCATGCATGCGAGCTAAACCACTCAGGGCTCACGATATGCTCTTCCATGGCGTCAACCTGATGCAACCACAATCGCGTACATGAACCACAAAAGTCGCTTCGAATAGCACGCTTGGTGATATCCTGTGTTTCCTGTCGCATTCTGAGGTTATCATTTGTTTGGAAGAGCGAATGTCGTAGAGGTTAATGACGGCCTGTAGACCAAATGCAGTATATAGGACATCAAGTACAAGATCGTTTTCCGGCTACAGTTGGCTGTATTCAAATCCCTCATACGCACTATGGTTAGAGGCGTCATCTACTGCAAAGACTTAAATTCGCGCGAGTAGTTGCACGTACTATCGCGATCTTCATCGACTTTAGAGGTAGTTGCCAAACGAACAAGGGCCTCATCTGGACAGCCTATCATAGGGTCTCTGCTAAATTCACGATTTCCGCTACGACCTAGATTTCCGCTGAGACTCCAATCCAGAGGGCCATGAAACCAAGGTGATTATGAGCAGTAACTGTATTCTGATACGAGGATGAGACTTTATGCAGCTGTCCAGTATAGAACAAACAAAGAGCAGAACGTGAAATCATAAATCTGCCTATTCCGTTTTGCAGGCGACGCTTCCTTCAAGCACGCAATACCGCAAAAGAGTACGTAGTTCATTTTGCTCTTAGGCATTCCACGCCTGGGATTTGAAATATTTGATTAACTCTGTGTGCCATTGGTTATCGCCTATAGCAAATTTATAGTCGTAGACATTTTTTTTTAAATCATAATATTTTACGGTAGTAACGGGTCAACTCCCAACTGGTCGTTTTAAATAAAAAATCAGAGTCCATAATCAAATCCATCTATTTATTAACTTCTATTTACTGATAAATTTTTATGTTTTTGTTTTTGTTTTATCATTTTTTAAGAAAAACAATACAAAACATACAGTACATACAGTATATACTTTTATTTTTGTACTTTTATTTATTTATTTATTTAAAAATTTCATTATCTTACACGGCGTGTCGAATTGTCGATTGGCAAATGTTAAGCGTAGCGTTAGCGTAAACGGGATACGTTTTCGTACGTTACATTACTTTGTCGATGGAGCCCGCCAAATGCCAATATGTTGGCAAGGCCACCCAACTGAATCTGCCAAAATATAGGCAAATACCTGAGATACATAAATTGAACTTTTGCAGTTTTGGATCCGGTCCAATGCATATTGAGTTTAAAAATAATATTTAGAACAAAAACTTGAAATTGTCGTTTTTAGAATATTTTTATAATTTTATGCGTTAAAAAATGTAGAATGTAATATGTTTTTTTAACTATGTACATATTTACATACACATAGCCGCTATAGCATGTACGTTATAAGGTCTTCTAGTAAATTGTGACCTCTAGTACATAGCAGCAGACCGTCTCTGTATTTTTTTAAAAATATAGTTGCGAATCTCGTCACTAGTTCGTTTACTGATTAGACGGTACTCATCATGGACAGGTAATATTTATTACTTATTAGTCATGAACTTCTTAATTTTCTGTTTTTTAATGGTGAACTAGTGTCTGACTGTCTGGTGATATGAATGTTTCATAACCAGCATTGAACATCTTCCAAAGTTCGAAAATGTACTCGCGAGCGTCTAGAGGCCGCCAGCCGCCTGGCCGGCCGAGATCCCCGCGAGCGGCGAGGGCCGACCGACCGAGAGTCTGTACTCTGTTCGTCACTTTCTTGTTGTAGAGTGCAGAGATTGCAGACTTCCTCGGTTCCTCCCCATCTTTATTTTTAACATTCATCCAACAATGTCAAATTACACGAGCTCGATTTTATGGTGAGAAACTGCGATACACGTGATTGAGATTCTTGTTGTTGAGACATTGAAGTCCGTTGACTGTTGGCAAGTTGCTCAGCCCTGTGTGTCGTTGGTTATAAAATACTAATTTTAATATAAATAAATTGTCATCGATGTCTGTCGGCTGTCCTCTCTTGTTGTGTATAGATGATTGTCACTCTCTAAACTTGTCAGTGGTTGAGCCCGTTTTTTAACAATATTTTTAATAGATATAAATAACAAAAATAAAACCATTTTGATCCTTTCTGTTTATAAGACTTGTTTTTTTAACATTGGAAATGGGCTGGTCACTCTGGCACTGGAGTGCGCAGTGGGCACGCCGCGTCGCCGCCTACTACTAATAGTAGTAAATAAAAACATATTTACACATAATATGTGGCACTGCTGGCGGCCTGGGACTGTCTGGACTCTGGGGCCATAGGCCCTTGGCCCTTCGAACTTTATTTTTGTTCCAGAATTTAATTAAATAAATTAATTTGTTGTATTGTTTGACTACAATTTAGGAGTAAGGAGTTAGGAGTGGTTCTGTCACGATGTAGATATATAGACGGGTACCGTATTTTCTTAGGGGTGAGAACAAAATTGTATTTATTTTATTGTCTATTCGCCAATGACAATGTGAATCAGCAAAAGAAGAAATTGAGCAACTTCGTGAATTTGACCTACCGTGATGCCCATAGCCAGCCAGAATCGAGAACGGGAATATTAGCAGCAATTTTGCTCTGTGAAAAGAAAAGACTCCTAGTATTGACCAAAAAAGTGCGAAACCCGTGCTCACCTGAAGGTGCTCACATCGCAAAAGTTCCAACCGGATGCTTCTTTTTGACCTTTTCTTCGTGCACAATATATTGTATACCAAATTGTCAAATTGACGGATATATAAATGAAATACGAGATGAATGAATAAAATAGAAACTTGGCACAATATGAAATATCCATCCCATATGGCAGTGTTCGGCTCAAGTACGCCGCCCGTAGACTCGTCCTTTAGAATGGTTCATCAAAGAACTCTAACATCGCCAAATTCCTACGACAAGGAAAATGGAATTTCGCTGAGACACAGTGAATCGCACAAAGTACACGCAACACAGTCATCGCATGGAGCACGCGCAATCAATCTATCGGATGGACACACATGTTTCACATCACAGAAGAATTCAACATGGGAAGAACACGAAAACTCATCCGATAGTGATACCGAAAATCAACCCACACACACAATCAACAACGATAAAAAATCTAACAAACATTATAATGAGCACCATTATCGGTCTGTTAGACATTTCTTTCACAAAAAGGATGATCCAAGACGGCCTGCAAAAATTGATATTAATAAACCGAAAATACTCGCGACGGCAATGACGTCTACATCGCCAGCCTGCAAAGAAGAGGACACACATGTTAACTGTAACGCAAGTTGCGGAAGAAAAGCTTCAATAGCTTCATCAAATGGGAACTCGCGGTCACTTGACACCTTCAGAAGGGGTCAAGAAAACTTTCTGCTGCATTCACTACTGCATTAGCAGAACTGGCTAGTTTTGTCTCAACAAGCAATTCATTTGATATGAAAGATATATCATTCGATTTGCATGAGGAGGATCTCTTGCCAGGAAGTAGCGGTAGAGAAAAATTCATAGATGAGCACAGCGTGAATGAACTTGAGCATATGTTAGAAGAAACGGGGACCACAAAAGCTTTGGCTGAAAGAGGATTCCATGATCTAGTCTTGGCTCTCGATCTGACCGGTTTAGCGGTGGACAAGCTCCGGATATACGATGTCTCGATACAGCAAGATAGTGTGCATGGCTTGGAAACTAAATTGACTCTACAACCTCCAACCGCTGATAACATATTACCGTACCACGTGGACCATAAGAATTTCACCCATCTACCCTTGACAAGTACTGGACAGAAGACGCCCGAATGGTTGCCGCCCTTGTTCGAATTCGCTGTGAGGAATAAATTCGAGTTTGACCGATCTCATGCTATGGCCATGGCGAAACAACTGCAAAGTGGCCAGAAAATGAAAAGCGAAAATCGGGATCCTGAACATCGTGCGTTTGACTATCAACGTACACTTGAATGGATGCAACGAACCAGCAATATAGGCCTAAAGTATCTGGCTGTTGAGTGGGTACTAATGCAGAATGTGACTAAGAGACTCGACACAGATCTTGCACATGTACTTCCTGGGCAACAGTGGCCGGGATTGGGAGTGATGAACCCAATGTCTGGTATGCTGAAGAAGCTTGCTCAAGGAAAGGACGCGGCTATGAATTCGCCGCTATACTTCCACAACGCGCTCATGTACACTCGCATGCCTGGGTGTGTTTTCTTGAATCCAGAATTCGAAGGTATGCTGTTCGATCATTTGGAATTGTGTGGAGCGAGAGTGAGAATTCTTTTTGCGTTGTATCGTGAACCTTATTTAACATCAAATTCCTTTTTATTTCACAGGGCAATTCCGAACGTTGTTGAACGATTTAGATGTGTATATTCAGGACACCAAGAATTATGGGCTGGCAGTCGTTTCACGAGCGTTGTTCTATGGGAGCGTTCAACATATACCATCAGGGAGAAGAGTGAGGTGGGAAGCCATGGAGCAGGTTATACCGTTATCTGATCGAGCCAGAGAAACTATCGTAGAGGACAAGGAGTACATAGAGATAGTTGAAGCCAACACGACCACAGGGGTATTCACGATCGATTTCGGTCTTGCTAGTACCGCCGAAGATGGCTCCGAGTATGAAACCTCTGTACTGACGTTGTCGGATATAGATACACGACCGCTTTCGCTCAAACATACTGAGTAAGCGATGTCAAACAATTGAAAAGTAACGCTGAAATATACTGGTGACAGCACTGACAGGTCGCGCCTCAAATAAAATTATAATAACCGCCAAAATATACTTATCTGGCTGATCACTTGCCAGTTTTTTTTTTCAAAAATATAAAATGTTTATCGGTTCCCATTTTTAGCAAACAATTGGACATATAAAGAGGTAGACACGCCTGGGTCAGGTTCAGGGAGAGATACGGAGCTACCAAAGGCACCCATTGTAGAACAAAGAATCACCACGATAATCTGGTGCCTGACATTTATCTGTAGACAAGCATGCCACAAATTGCATGCATATTGCGGTCGCAACTAGCACACTTGTGTGCACCTGACGTTGGTTGCTTGATCTTGCATTCTTTCACACAACAACGATCACCACTAGAAGCGTCTTGCATCAGAAATTAAGTAGTGTATGTACATTTGATACTGCTACAAACTAAGCTAAAATTGTTGTGAATAAAACACACACATAGGTACATATAAATAAAATATACGAACGGGCTCAGACTTCAGAAGTGCCGAGTATGAGTCTCTGAGGAGTCTCTGAGCGTTGAGACCCAAGAAGGGTCAGGCTGATGGGCCGGCCCTTAAAAGGGCCTGATTCATATGTGGGTGGGCCCCAGTAAAAACTGGACATATACTGAGGTAGATATCTTGAAAAGGTGAACATATAAAAAGGTAGACATCTTTTAAGGGGGTGGACATAAAAAGAGGTTAGAACTATGTCAACTATTTACTCTACTATTTAAAAATATAACGCCTAGTATATATCTTGGTTTTTTCTATAAAAACCAATTAGGTTTTACAAAATATGTGTAAATGTACGAACATATGAAATATTTATGACCTATAACTTTGTTGTTCTTTTTGTTTTGACTCCGGTACAAATTGACCCAGAGTTTCTGAGCCTCACTGAGGGCAGCAGCCAGAACCCAGAGGCCGAGGCCCGAGTATGGAGATAAATCACTTATTTAGGCATTAATCCGACGGCTACCCGGATCTGAAATCTCTTTTTACACAATCAAAGTGCCAATAGTTGAAACTCAGACATATCGTACTGGCTGAGATCCAGGGATTGGAATATATTATATCAGAATTTCATTGGTTATACAATGAGCAAAATTTGTTCAGTATTCAATGAGATACCGAATATATACGATTTAAACTAGATGTTGAAATCCCTTGTAGCACCTAAAAAATGACAATCATGGGAAATTTCGGAAACCCATCATGTAAATATAATCGTGTTTGGAAAATTCCCGTTTTTTTTTTTTGGCTATGCACTATAGCCGATTTAAAAATCGAGACTGGACATTATTGACTTGCCTATGTATTTGTGGTCAATATATGAACTTGGCACTTTCTTTCTCCCCTCCTGCCAGGCTGCCAGCCTGCCACGAAAAATATACATATACATAATAAGTAAATCAATGCGTTTTTATGTATTTAAATATAATACCTTCTGCCTCGTTTCAAAGTACAGATTAGTCATGAAATCATGAATGTACCAAGCCGCATCTCCAAGGCGGTTGTGGCCGTCGCTGCGGGCGCAGCAGCATCTATAGCAGGCTACTACGAGTCCGACAAACTATTTTCAGCGTCAGAAATAGTTTTAGACATTACAGACAAAGACTTACTGCCCGGGCGCACAGGGAGAGATAAGTTTATTGATAAGTTCTCCGTGGACGATATCGAGCGCCTACTGCAAGACTCACAGGCAAAGTTTTCGTTGGAGAAACTGGGATACGTCAAGCAAATAGTTGCGTTAGACCTCACCGGTCTGGCGGTAGATAGGCTTCGTGTTTACGATCTCTCTGTACAAAACAACGACGCTGACGGCAGAAATAATCATGGTTTAAAGCTACAGCTGCCTTGTAGCGATAACATCCTACCTTACTATGTAGATCATAAAAGTTTTACCAATCACCCTTTAACTAAAGACAATATAAAAGTGCCGACATGGCTGCCACCAATCATCGAGTTGGCAGTACGACAAAACTTTTCTCTTGATCGTTCGCGCGCCATGATGCTGGCGACAGATTTGGCTGAGGGTACCAAATGCAAAGTAGGCAGCAAACAGAAGCGAAGTGAAAGGATTGAAAGCCACAAGCGTACATTGAACTGGATGCAGCGCGCTAGTCTGCTAAGCATGGACAATTTGTGTGTGGAATGGGTGGTTATGCAGAAAATTTCTGAGAAACTCCCGTCTGATGTGAAAGTTGCACTTCCCGGTCAACAATACCCAGGATTGGGGCTTATGAAGCCCATGGCGCGGTTGATGAATAAATTTGCTAAGGATAAGGATACGATAGTTAATAGCCCGCTGTATTTTCACAACGCTGTCATGTATTCCACCATGCCCGATTGCACATTCTTAAACCCAGAATTTGAAGGTAAGCGAAATTACCTTAGTATACAAAAAGTGTCTTTTCAATTCAGGGTTTCGAATTCTTGTACTCTTATCTTTGTGGCTAAATGACAGAATGCTTAGTTCCAGTGATTGACGAACATGACTAAGCCTATCGACGCCATTGCAGGTCAATTTCGGACGCTCAAAAAAGATCTAGAAGAGTATATAAACGATAGAGAACATATCGGCCTGGCTGTGGTGTCCCGGGCTTTATTTTTCGGAAATGTGATACATAGACCCTCAGGTAAGCGTGTGAGATGGGAAGCCATGGAGCAAGTAATACCGCTCTCTGACAGGGCTAAACAAGAATTAACATACAACAAAGAGTACTTGGCTATAGTGGAGGCCAACACCACAAAGGGTGTATTCGGCATAGATTTTGGTTCCCATATAGAGATACCTATATCGAAAGAAACTAGTGCAGAAAAAGATCTCCCCTCTGATGATATATGCATTTCAGAAGCTAGTTCTACTAATGAAACGGCAGATCTCGTGGCCCTGTCAGAGATAGATACCCGGCCAGCAACGTAGCACCAAGTGTAGCGTTTATCTTCTATTCTGCATATGTATATATGTATTTCAAATAATAATAAAATAGTATTGTCAAAAGGATAGGGATTGTCTGATTAGTGATTACCTTTGCCTATTTATTGTGTATACAATCATAGCCAAATTTTCAGAAGGCTATGATGGTATAATGTCCTTCAAAGCAATAAGGCGGCCAACACAACACAGTTGTTTTTTATAAACGTTTTGTGGTTCATTTTTCCGAGAGTCAAACGAAATAAATAGCTCCACAAGAGTAGACACTTCAATTTTTACATCGCCTCCTAAAAAAGACCCGCAAGGCCGCAACTGCAAAGTGCACGTAAGAAAATACAGAGGACAATCGGAATAAAAGTTAAACGTAAACGTATATTTATTCGATATATAAAAGATTCTACGGGAAACGGTTCGAGGTTAAAAATAAATAGGTACAGACTATAGAGTATAGACTGCCCCATATGAGAGTATGTACAGAGTGACTACAGACTCGGAATGAGAGTACAGACTACAGACTACAGACTAAAGACTACAGACCCCCAGCCTCCAGTCCCCAGCGGCCCAGCCTCAGGGTCCCAACCCTGAAACACGGGGTCCCATCGACCATCACAGTGTTTGTGCCCCCCGGGGCCCGGGCCCTTGCTGAAAATATTTTCAAATAACTAATGAATAGTGATCATTTCTATGGTGGGGGAAATCACTGTGGATTTACTGGATACTCTAAAAAATAATAATGTACATATTATTTACACAGTCAGTTGAATTGTGGTGAGTTCTCTCACTTGTGTGAGTTCTCAGTTCTGACTCCTGTGTGCGTGTGTGTGGGTGTGTTTGTATGTGTGTGCTCACTGCTCAGTCTGCTCACTGTGCTGTGTATTGCACTGTAGTAGTGAACAGTCAGAGGAACTCACAGAGGGACTCTCAGACTCTAGTAGAGAGTCTCTCTCTATCTCTCTCTCTCCCTCTCTCTCTCTTGTGTGTGTGTTGTGTATGTATTAGTCACTCTTTACACATAGTGATATGACAGATATGTTGTGCGTGTGTGGATTGTGGAAGTATGGGTGTGGTGGAAACCTGGAATATTTACTGCTGGGGAATTATATTGTATATAGTGATTTGACTCATTTGGACTTCAGTGATTTCACTGCTGCTGACAGGCATTGTAGAATGTAAATAGACGTGTCCTGCGTCGCCGGAGTCGGCGAGTACGTATTTATCATTTTTATATTTTTTTGAAATATTTACTAATATTTACTCTAATTTATCACACATCTTTCTTTTTAAAAAAGAGGTACAATATTTTAATTTTTTTAAAAGCTGAACGTAAACGCTTATATTTATTCGATTTTTATGCTTGAACACGTTTATACGAGTCAAAACTCAAAAGCCAATTAAAATCTACCTATATTGTAAACTAAACGAACACTCTATGAAACCCTTTTTGGAAATTTCGCACCTAAGGGCTCCGATAGTGCGTCCGTAGTGATTATCTTAGGGCCATCACTATATAAACGTTGCATTTAAACCTACATACATTCCAAGCATAAGTGCATACATTTTTCTAAACGAAAAACGTATTACACTCCTCTTATTGTCGTCCGAAGAGTCCAAATTTAGTCTTGGTTCTTGATACATATTTACAATTTTTTTGAACACGTCTTCTTTAATTAAAAGTCGCACTTGATGTTGATGATATCTCGATGAACCCATATCAGCCCTTTAGTTCTTATTGCTTACTACAAAATTATTATTTTTTATATATATATACGATCTATATCGAGCGCGAGAACATACAGTAACTGAGTAGGGATTGAACTGCGATCGGAAAACAAATATGGGGGTGTGTATCGCACTTTTAACCTTAGCTCTGGCTGTTGCTGACGCCAGCCCTGCCGCAGGTGAGGTTTCAGAAGTAGTTGACAACCGTCATATGGACATCTACAATATGACGTATGGAGAGGTCGCAAAGGCACGAGTATGGCCTGAGTTCCAGAACTTACACGTATGTATAACTGTATCTGTATAGCTTCTATAAGCCTGAAGCGCATCAGTTCGGCTGCTGTGACGTTTAGAAAACTTTATAAGCTTGATATGCTTGGTTATATGCCGTCAAAATATGTTGCTGAGCTTTACCGATATGTACCAAATACAATTTGACAAAGAATGATGCTCAGAATCTTTCAGAATGTATACGTGTGAGTAAATTTTAGGAGGTCGAGTGTAGATCTACATAAAATGCACTATGAGATACTTATTTTCCATATGGTGGGCATGTGTGTATCTGTATGTGTAGATGTATCCAAGTATATGTATGTCTGTATGTATACTATTATATATATATATATATATACCTATATATATATATATATATATATATATGTGTGTGTGTGTGTGTGTGTGTATATATACATATGTGTGTGAGTGCGTTTATATATATATATATATATATATATATATATATATATATATATATATATATATATATATAAACCTGAAAAAAATATGTACATATATATATGTACAAAAAAAACACTTAAATATATATATATATATATATATATATATATATGTGTGTGTGTGTGTCCGTGTCCGTGTCTGTGTCCGTGTGTGTATGTGTGTGTGTGTGTGTGTTCTTTTCTTTGTTTTGCATACATATATATATATATATAAATTAATATACATTTATATTTATATATATATATATTCATATATACTTATATATTCATATATTTGTGAAGTTTATCTATATATATATACATATATATATATATATATATATATAGAAATGCATATATATGTATAGTTTATATTTATATATATATGTGTGTGTGTGTGTATTGATGTTGATTTACACACATAATATATATATATGTGTGTGTGTGTATTGATGTTGATTTGACATACATATAATATATATGTGTGTGTGTGTGTATTGATGTTGATTTACACATAATATAATATATGGATGTTAATATGTTTATATATATATATATAAGTGTGTGTGTGTGTGTGTTTTTTTTCTAGCCTATTTGTGTATTTCATGTATGCACAAATAGGTGACCGTTAATTTTAGGTCAATTGATTCGTTTGCTCCAACTGTACCTTCGCACCATCTCTCATAGGCGTCGACCAATGAATGGCTGCTCAAACCAGACACTGAAATAAACCCCGACAACAACGAGCTCAAGCATTACCGCAAGGTGAGTCTATGTCACACATATGCAATACCATTCTTACGCAGTGGCAGCGTATGGGATGCTCTCATGCACGTGCTGGGAATGCGGATCGTCGACCAGCCCCAGTAGATGGCGTAGTACCACTTCTTTGTACTGAACTGTTTCTTATTACATCAAGCATGGTTCAACTCCCCGGTCTGTATCTGTGTTCAATTACCGTAGCGTACGCATATTTGCCTACATAGTGTAGTTTGGTGTGTAGCTCTACCAAGTATAAAGAGGCTACCAGTTAACCACCACACTATGAGATAGTTCTCTGCCTTCATAGATGTGTGATCACGGTGTCCGGTAGACCAGGCTGTACACACATTGTGATACTTTTGCATCATATGTGCCAAGCGGCGAGTACCTATTCGTGTCCACTCATACATCCATCTGTTCAAGGATTTGGTATTCACCAATTGGACCGTGCCTTGTGCAAGAGTTGAAGTTAGTCGGATCACGAAGGATTGACGCTACTGCGGTCTATGACACTGACTGACACTCGCACGTGTCACCACTCCCTGCTGACAGGCTCTGGAAGCAACGCGGGACTATTTTGATCTGTTTGCCTTCGCCTATCCGTACGAGGTGATGGAAGGTCAAGACGCCTATAGAATGATACACAAACATATCAAGAACATTCATCACGACACAGGTACATGGCTGGCTGAGGTGTATGGTGGCTGGTCGCCGTGCGTACGTTTATGCTAGATCACAATTTACGTATTCGGCGTAGCATGTACATATATCAAACTGCCTCTGCCGCGATATCTGATTTGAGAATGGGCACGTACTATTGTATTTGATTTATAATGTAGTTCTTGATTGAGAGTCGTATTTGGTTTTAAGTATAGTCTTTGTCTTGCAGCGCAGTAGTCTATTTAAACCGTAGCGGTTGGTTCAAAAGTGTGGTAATTGACAACCAATTACCATCACCCGCAGGTGAGATGAAAGACGGGCGACGAATGGCGATTGGGGAAGAAGAAGAGCGTATCTTACGCGATAAGATTTCAGATGAACTAACAGCATTCTCCACGGGCATGAACACCACCAGGTATGACCATCGGTCCGTGCACAGAGATAGAAACGATAGGCAGTCATGCAGCAATGGCGGTGTACTTGTGTCTCTGGCTTGTTAGTGGCTACTCGGGTTGAACTTCTGGATTATCTTTTTAGCAGTTGACAAAATTGTGGTTGCTAGGCTTCTAAAATGTGGATACTAGAATGAAATTTACGTATTATCTATATCCACTTTCGCACATTCCCTGTCCGCAATGCTTAGACAGTCTCTATCCAGTTGTACTACTCGGTATTATGTGCCGCTGGCGCGAAGTGAGGATAATAGGAAACAATCTGTTCTGTTGAGGTTTGTCTGGGCTGTTATGTGCATTGTTTATGCGGAGAGACCGCACGTTTCTCAACCTTACAGACACATAATATATACCATGCGTACTATATATAATATGTGCACTATTTATACCATATATGATCTGTGCATTATTCATACCACATATAATAAATACAACATACCATATATACTATATATACCATACATACCATATATACCATAAATACTATACAATACACATCACACATACCATATACACCATATATACCATACATACCATATATACTATATACACCATACATAGCATCTATACTATACATACTATACGTGCCATATACATTATATACACTTTATATACCATATATACCGTACACACCATACTTACCATGTACACTATATACACCATACATAATATACGCTATACACACCCAACATACCATATATACTATACACACCCTACATACCATATATACTTTACAGACCATACATACTATATTTAATGTCGCATATCCACCAAACCTAACGCCCAGTTCGGTAGTCTATCGTTCTGTTTCAGCAGCTACCTGGCGCGGCGCACACAAGTGTCACAGACCATCGTAGTGCACACTTTCTTTATTAAACAGCTCACTACATCAGGACACCCGGCGGAACCAGCCTTCTAGAACTCTAACTACCCACAACCGCGAGTTCGGGCTTATATTGTTGATATGCGCAAAACCCTATCCACCTCAGATGGCAAAAGTACTTATCCCGCCCCTTGGAACACCGTATGTACCGGCGGTCGCACTACGAGTTGAGTGCGATCTTTTGGCAGAGCATGCCTGATGAGATACCCAGTGAAACCCTCACTGGCATGCAGAACATAGCTGCCATGAATCAGGTATGTTTGCCTTGCTTGTGCTCACGAATGAATAAATCAGTCGGTGGTACGTCACACGTGTGCACAATAGTGATCCACTTACCGATTTGATATACGTTGGCGGGTAGACGATTCAGTGGACCTAGCTACTTTATAGTACTGCTGTTCGACGTCTGGTAACGTGGGTATGCTCACTACGATGCATGCTAGATGAAGATTGGATCTGCTTGCCTCTTCAGCCTGGAGTGCAGAGAATGTCCTCGTCTGACGTGATTTATCTCTCTCCTTCCATTTAAGGTGTACATGCGCACGGCGGCCAACAATTGGATTGCGGTGAAGGATTGGTCGGTGGAAGATTTGGGGAGAAGGTTTGTCGAGGTAGGTAGTGAGTATAGGGTTGTTTGTTTTAGGGTTCAGTGGTGGTGAGGTCGAATTCTCGTATAGTCAATACTAGTTTTATGTCTTCAATTAAAATCGCAAAAAGCCCTGAAAGCTTTTCGTCTTAACGTTTAGCTGAGGGCTAGGTTTGTTGTGCGCAGAGAGTGTTGTTTTGTTCATAAGAACAGTATTTAAAAGAATGCAGGCGAATCGGGGTTCCGAACTGCCCTGGGATCATGTCTATCTAGGGCTAGGATACTAGAATTTGGAAGTGATATAGACCGTGGTCTTCATGGCTATGTACATTGTCAAGTGCAATTGGAAAAGAAACAAAGCACCCCGCCCGATGCTTTATAATGGCGAATCTCAGCAAGCTTTCAATCGAGTGATTGCCACTGAAGAACACTTCTCACCACAGGAGATTGTTTGTCTGCATGCAGGTCTTGTTCAGTACCACTGTGTACTGTTTCTTACTGTGGCATCTGCTCGACGGTCAAAATGTGGCTCCTTTCGAGAATATATGTCTACAGGGATATGAGGGTTGATTTCGCCAAATTGATTGGCAAGCGTGCTGCACACGAACACTAAAAGGGCAGAGCCTGTCAGTGTCTTTCAGACTTCACACCGATGGCCTATACCGTAGCCACCAAAAGTATGTAAGACTCTCGATCTGATTTCGCTTAATAAACACAACCCCCACGCTTCTGGATCTCAGGTTCACGATGTGCGAAAGCTGGTGCGTGCCTTCAATTTCACCCAAGGATTCTTCCCCGAAATATGGAAGGATCCCGCCGAAGGCAAAGCGTTGATGGTGGAAGCCCTCGATTTTTACGATCACTATACCCAGGTTTGTGCATGATTCGAGTTTTGTAACGTGGTTTTGTGTAGGTGATCCAACTTTTCCTACAGACACGCATGTAGCCTTTGACATAAATCGGTGCTCGTGTATGATGTGTATGCAGGACAGCTGAGGGGAATACTGTGGTACTTTATTTGTATCATTTTAATTAAATAATTTGAATAGGTTGATGATATAACACAATCGCATTGTTTGCCATGTATTTACTTGTCTCGGTACGTAGTTCAACGCGTTTTATCGTACATTACTATAAGCAATGGCATTCCCTCTTTTTCGTGCGCAGCTGAAGAACCCCTTGGAGCTGTACACGCACTTCAGATCAAAAGGCAAAACAGACAAAGCCAACGAACAGAAAAGACTCATGAACGAGCAATGGATAAAACTCACGCAATGGCAACAATCGCTACCGAAGAAGAAGCGGTTTCCGCAACTGTGCGAGCACATGGTGAACAGCATGATCGACGTGTAAGTATCTGCTAACCTCATGAATTGATACAGACCATTCTAGAGGTGATAGAGAATGTAATAATGCGTGAGTATCGGTATACATGCATGCTCTAATTTGCGATCTTGATGTTTTGGATGCGTACACGCTGTAGGCTTCGAATTGTGAATCGACTGTATTTTGTTTTATAATGGGAATCTGTGTATAAATAAGACACCGCATATTCCTATTAAAGCCTACTGCAAGTTCATGTGGGTATGCTCGAGAGTGTCACGTGTGGTGGTGGATAGTGAGCGAACACTCTTGTGTGCTGAATGTAATGATACTTATGCAAATACCCTTATTTTATCATCAAAACAACAGACCCGAGGTAAAAGTTGACCCTGGGCTTCCGAGCTGGGCGTGGGGTCTGATTTCGCTGTTTGTCGTTTTGGCGGCAGGTGCAATGATCATTGGCTGCTATAAATCAGTGCAATCTGACTGGAGTAGAGGCGGCGGTTACGAGTCTATCGAGTAGTTGCGCCGCATGATGCTCAGAGTTTACTCTTGGACCTGGAAACCGACCTCGTGATCAGCCTTTTATTTTGCTGAGGCGATTTCAATGTAATGTTTATACGAGAGAGTAGCACAAATGTGAGAAAACTCTGATCTGCTGCAAAGAAAGGTTGGAAGGGTGCCAATGACCTGTATACTCCTGATTGCACTCTTATAAACGAGCTCTGACAAGATTTGGTAAATGGCAATTCAATTGTGCGTACATTTTTACTAGTTTTCGAAGGATTGAACGTCTATTCAATTCGTAGAATATTTCGTACAGTATATTGACTATTTTGGTAGTATATGTAATAATATTTGCAAAATACTACTGGCTGCCATGTTGCAATGGAAATCTAACGTCGCTTTCCAAATCCTGATATTATCAAGCGAAATTGCCCTACTGTCATAATCACTCCGAGATACATCCCAGCGTCTCCCAAGATGATACCAAACATGCGCAAAGGCTGGAACTGAAGTAAATAAAACTAAGTTTAGAATAGTTAACACAGATACAGTCGAAGATAGTTGCCAGAACAGCTGTCGATAGCAACATTACCTTCTCTGTGTTAGCAAAACGCGTAATCGATAATTGACGTTTATTGACTGATGAACGCGCAGAGTGCAATGTGACCGACGTGTTTTTACTGGCTCTATAATAAAGCATGTCTTCGACATGGGGAATGAAACCGTCGAAACTGTTATTGAGGAAACGTCCTAACTTTAAAATAAATAGTTGTGATTTTGATGACTGACAACAAGGTAGCCAGTGCTTCACAACTGACAACCCTTTCACTTTCAATTCAACGCGTTGAACCCTTTCGCACACGAAGTTTTCATTAGTTGGTTTAGATTTCCGCAATGGGCCTTTTTGTAGGCTTATTTCTACAGAACGTAATTTTGCTTAGGGGCCTATATATAGGAAATTTTGTGACAGACGAAACAAAAAGTCGTCACTAAAGTCTGTAGGGACTTCAAGCTCACGCTTTCAAACTTTCCGAGTTTCATTATTACAAAATATAAAACACAGCAGTGTCATCCTTGGACCACAAACCTGTATATTGAGAGGCTGTGTGCTCACCAATTTTCATTCGCACACACTTTTGTCCACTCATATGATATTACACTTTGGGGACAAACGTCACAATATTAGGCTTTGCTAGGCATTTCTAAGTAACTGCTGCGATGTCGAAAGGCATATCTAAGTGCCTGTTGTGATGTTGAAAGGCATATCGGAGAGTCTGTTGTAATTTTGTGACTTGAATATGCATCCGAAAAAACTGGTCTAACGCTGTAACGCCAATTTCAACTCTATGTATTTCACTATTCCACTAAATACTATGGTCAGTACTTCTGATGTTAGCTTCTACTTTTGGTATCACAATACTACCAGTGTCTGAGTACAATCCAACTATCAAACCGTCTGCGGCAGATATGCCATGGATGACCGAGCATTTGGCGAGTAGTATGTGTCGTTAATCGATCTAAACATGTCCTACTTTACAGTAGATTATCTTTATCTCTGATTATTTGATGATGCACCAGTCCTCACTTTTTGCCTGAAACCCTACCTTGTATATATGTGAAAGAGGCACGAAATACTAGTGAATCCACTCTGTGGTACACTTATAATGAACATAGTAAAGAACAGTATGGAGGACATCGAGTCGCTATCAGTACTAAGATTCATCTGTATTAGCCACAGATTCAATATATCGAATCTTGGAGAGCGCTCAAGCCTCCATGTAGGCACAAAAGTTGAACGTCCTCCGGCCAGAACTATTTTAGGGTCCTGTCATACTAAGGGCATGTATAACCGATTAAAGTCTTTCGTTAAAATATAGGTATTAAATGTCATGAGAAAATGGGGTAGCCGCATTGGATTGTCCAATTTTCAGATTTCTTTTAACAAAGATTTTTTGTTAGGAGACAAAATTCTTGTCCGACTGAAATAAGTACGTGTAAAGTTCACTTTAATTTTGCGTGAAAAGATTAGTGAGGAAGTTTACGTACTTAGAAGTCCTATTCATTAACCAATCGTTGATTCACTGCTATAGGATGTAAATGTACCTCCGGCCTAATTGTGCAAAACCAAAACGCAACTTTAAGGACGTATGTAGTGCAGTATGGTAGTATCTAAAGAAGTAGAAGGGATCCACAGACAAGAGGGTAATGCGTGAGGTATCTATTGGCCTGTCTACAAATTCAAACTGTAAAATACACAAGTAGCAGACGAACGTCATATTCTCAACATCAAAAAGACCACAACGGCGGTAACAAATTTCAGAGAGTAAATGCTATAAAACTTGAATCGTTTGCTAAATTGGTGTTTGCCGTTGGCATCACTCAACTTGCAGGCCTGATAGTGTCGGTAACACTCCCAGCAAAGCAAGAAAGGACGACGCAGCCGGATAGAATATCAGAGTTGTTTGGCACCTCGTAGTCGTGCGTCAAATGATAGGATCAGTTGGACTAAGAGTTAACCAGGGCGTCACAAAAACTGTAGGGTATCCGCGGGATGTCTTTATCATGAGACACGCACATACCAGCCATTGTTGATGATGAAATCATTGAGAGCTTTAGCTTCATCTCGTTATCGGAATGTTTTAATGACTTCGGGCATCTAGCGGTCAAAGGTCTTGGCTTCATGTTCTGATATTCTTGTTCAAAAGAGTGCGCTGAGCCCATCAATACGGAGCAGATGACCTGTGTATTGTTTGGTGGCTGATTTGGCATGACATATTGTATTCTTCAGTCAAATACTATACGTGTAGCTGGTCTTTTAGTTGCAGTCGCGTCAGTCACTGTTTGAGTATGTACGTGATACAGGCAGATTTGAGGCATTGCGTCAAAGAGTTTTAGAATGAAAATTGTAGCTGGCCTCTCAAGACTTGTTTGAATGTCGGAAGTTTTAGTTATACGTGTATATAGTTGTCAACAGAGGCCTCTGCAATTAATGTTTGAACATACGGAGTAGTTGTCGAGTATTGTATCAAATTTAAATTTGCCGGATCGAAATAGTGCAAATATGCCTAGTGAAATTAAAACCCTAGTGAAATAGTGCGATAGAGTAAATGAAGAATCATCGCGGGTGTAGGGGCAATTGCGTTTGGATCATATCTTACGACCTTTCATTGCTCTGCGGCATCAAATTGCTTTATGAAATTTGTTTGTAATGAGCATCTAGTCGGGAAGTAGATGGTTTTAGTGTAGTATATTAGGTGAAAATGTAGAAATACGGCCTCCGGTCAGTCTAAAATATCAAGATCAAATGAGATAACATATTGGTTTTTTATTGTATTTAAAATAATTTAATACAAATCCTTTTTCCAATATTTCCAAAGTGTTCCAAATTAACTTTGATGGCTCCAATAGCCTGAGTATTTGGTATGACTCATTTACTTGGATCTATTTGAGACGATAGTAGATGTAGGATATTATAAACTAAATTTTATAATTTCTGAACTACTACTTACAGGTTTTGGTCTTCCCGCCAATCTCCAAAATCCAATAAGTCTTTTTCTCTTTTTAACTTTTCTTCAGATGGAACTTTATTTATTTATATTAGCCAATGTGTTAACTTGACTTACGTTCTTATGATTAGGCATGTGGTCATGAACACTTAGTACTTCTAGTGAAAATTATTCAATAAAGAACAGCTAGAGGTACGTCCTGTGTGATCGAGGATATTAAGGCTCTTGCCAAGAGGCAGTCCCGATCATTCTTAAACGAACTACCACTGCTAAATCCTTACTGATTTAATTGTATAACACTAAGAACATTGTTCAGTTCAAAGTTGGCGATTATATTAACATTATAAATTGCATTGCCAACGTTACCAAACTCTCTTCCAAGACAATCGGTCCCTATGTTATTTCCTACCATGATGAGAAGAGTGACACTTACAAAATGAATAACATAGACGGTACTAGCGCAACCAATCTAGGCATTCACTGTATCCCTACCTCCGAACTTTCATTCGCTCGCTCATTTGATTCTGATGTCCCAGTAATGGAGTTACAAGTCAAAGATATAATTGACAAAACATCCGAAGACGGTTACACTTACTACAAGACCCGTTTTATGAATGGAACAGTAGCTTGGCTTACCTTCGATGCATTTTATGAATCTCGCGACTTCCTTCGTATTTCGAATAAGAAATAGAATAATCATTTACATAAGAACACACGAGATAAACGGAAAGGGTTTCCTCAGGTGACTACAAACCCGGATGGATCTGAAATTTCCTATTTGCCACCTACTTCCTATGTGACTAAGCTTTCTGATTTAACTACCAACAGAGCAAAATATTCTTCGAACTTACTTACTAGTGAAGAACAACCTTTGGCTATTACCTTACCAAGTCATCGCGCCTTGTTCCGCCCATTATACGTAGTACATTACTGCAGTTGTCGATGTCTAGGAATAGATGTGCTATGTAATTTAATATGTATCAAAGTGCGCTTGTAAACAAAATAAGTAAGTTAACTTACAACTCAGGTCTAAATACCTTTAAAACTACTAGTCAAAAAGTGAGGCAAGACGGATAGGCACCCTTGTCTATTATGCCTTCGCTTCTCGGACCGTCATCGGTTTCATCTATTTAGGGTTTCGCCTAGATATTAATAACGGTCACCCCGTTTGACAGTGTTGGCTATGCACTATTGCGCTTTGCCAGTCGCTTCCAATGAAACGGATTTTATCCTTTTAAGGAAAATACACATTTGTCCAGGGTTCTGTAAACTTCGATGGTAATTACTAGGTTTCAAACTATATTATACTAAAATACAATTTAGTCAGTTAGGATTTAGCAGTGGTAGCTTGTGTAAGAATGATCGGGACTGCCTCTTGTTAAGAGCCTAAATATCCTCGATCACACAGGGCGTACCTCTAGCTGTTCTTTATTGAATAATTTTCACTAGAAGTACTAAGTGTTCATGACCACATGCCTAATTTGTAGATAGACATAATAACGTAAGTCACGTTAATACATTAGCTGATATAAATAAAGTTTCATCTGAAGAAAAGTTAAAAAAGAAAAAGACTTATTGGATTTTGGAGATTGGCGGGAGGACCAAAATCTATAAGTAGTAGTTCGGAGATTATAAAATTTAGTTTGTAATATCCTACATATACTAATGTCTCAAATAGGTCCAAGTAGATGAGTCGTACCAAATACTCAGGCTATTATAGCCATCAAAGTGAATTTAGAACACTTTGGAAATATTGGAAAAAGAGCTTGTATTAAATTATTTAAAATACAAATAAAAACCAATGTATTATCTCGATTGATCTTGATATTTTAGACTGACCGGAGGCCGTATTTCTACAGCACAACACTCAATGGTGTCAGGTTTTTGTCAGCATCGGCCTGAATTGGCCCAGCGCATTTTCTCCATCGTCGACTCACTTGGCCCAAGCTTCAAATGGGAATTTACTGACCTCTTATCCCCATCGATCTATCCCGAACCACTACAACGGCTATGAGAGCCATACTTTGTGTACATATATTGTAAATTGATTCCTTTGAAATAAACACATTCTCCCTAACATATAGCAGGATCCACAATGTTCGGGAGTAGTAGAGCAAGCTATTCATGTGGGATCGTGATATTGCTATTGTTAGTGAAGATGGTGCCCACACATGCGAAACCAAAACACTCCAAATATCTGGGGTTCCCACTCTCTCACGGAGTACCAGGAATCAACCTCGCCAGACATATGGAGTGGTTGCAGCATTGTAACTGGGTATCGCCTCTTCCCGCGCTTATGGTTTCCATGGCTTCAGCTGGCGACACCCCCGCAACCGACTGGTGATGTTCATAACATCCATCCTATCCACGACTACATATGGACTGAACATTATTGCCTGGGCTCCGCCTATATGGAAGAATGCGTTGGACCCCCTGTTCAAGCGCTTTAACTTAATACTCATCCAAGCAGCAGCCATCATCACGGGCACTAAATACCCTCGGTTTCAAAAACATCAAACAAACTCACTTCAATTTTGAGGCCTGCTCTTCGCGCAACCATTCGCGGACTAACACAAAACCACGGGCAGGCGTAAACCCGACCATGTAGCCCTTCGCTAACGCTGTGACGACATCAGGAACAACTCAACAAGCCGTTGGTTCAACAAGGAGATCGTGGCAATGGCCCGGCGCCAATACTACTACCAACTGGCTATAGGTATACCGCTAACCTCAAACCAAGACACAGCCAGACACGACAGCTTCAATCGCAGCTTCGAGTCTATACCAATCCGGCTCTGTGCTATGATTATAACGAATACGTACATGTTCATATTGCTCGACTACCGCACCGACAGCTGTTTCTGCCCCGTCTGCCCCAGTAGCCACAAGTTTACTACCAGCCATTTTACCTGCATTCAACAACTGATTCGACGCATCCTGGTAGGCCCAAAACTGCCGCCCATTGGCTCTGACCTGCTTCAGCAATTACAGGGGTGCAACGACTTCCACGGTATCTGGACTCTTCACGAACACCTTGGATCTTTTCTCCGGCATGTTGAAGAATCACCGTACCTTCACCCGTTCCTGACACATCAACAGATGTTCCCCATACCACGGCTAATCACGCTGTTGAAGTACTACTTCCAAATTTCGGTTCAAACCAAATCATCGCACTTGTTGGTTCCGCCTATGATACTTCTGATCCACGCCAGCCAACGCATACCGAATTCATCCGTGATCTGGTGCGGCATTGGCTTACCCCGATCCTCGCTCCTCGACCGGATTATGACGGATAACCTGGTCTTTCTCGGTATTTCATACTCTGCACTATCCCATTCCGCGGCACTACACGGCCCAGACCCGACCCGTACCATAGAGGCGGGTACTCTACTTAGTAGGTCAGCAAGTGAATATATGGAACATTCGATAGTAACAGTGTTTTGTCAACACCGGCCCGAATTGACTCAGTGCATATCTTCCATTGTCGACTCACTTGGCCCAAGCTTCAAACGGGAATTTACTGACCACTTCTTTCCATCAATCTTTCCCGAACCACTACAGCGACTATGAGAGGCATAACATATGTTCATACATTGTAACATACATACTTGTCATTTTTGAAATAAATAATATTATCCCTATTGTTATTCTTAGAATTTTTTTTTCGGTGTTTGGTCGATGTTGTTATTGAATTCGGGTACAAACTGTTTGTTGTTGTCAGTATCGAGTTCTGCTTCGACTTTTGTTCGGTCGCTGGGATGAACCTCAGATGCTGATCGCGGTTCTCCAGTAGCCATTCTAATAAGCTACAAACTGATTTAGACTAAATGTTGTAGTGAATAGTGCTGTGCTTATATATGTTTAATCGTGAATTGAGAGAAAATGATTATCTGATCCACTATGTACATACCTTCTATCCAGGGTTATTAAAACCCTCCGGATTGAAACTCTATATTTGTTTTTAATCGCGAAGTTTTACCTCTCTATTACAAACCATTCGGGGAGTAATAACAGCTAAAAAAAACCGGTTAATTTTATTTCCTATCACTGTGAATTGTTTTATTAATTTTATGTATGATTATAATAGTAGTGTTTTTTTTTTTAAATAATCAAAAACACAAAAAAAGGAGCGAACTTCGCTCAGAACTAAAAAAGTAAATAACTGATACCGCCAAGTGACAGCGCCAACAGATGAGCCGATGAGCCGATTATTTTTGTCCCATATCGATTTGAAATTTGGGACCGAATGTACAAAAAAGTCCAAATAAATATCAGTGCACTCTCAGAAAAAGCTGCTCAATCGGGACGAGTGGTGCGATTACATATAACGTACAAGGGAAGTTGGCAGATATAGATGATCGATGAGATGAACGATAGTACTTCAGATGAATGGTAGTACTTTAGATGTGATAGTACTTCGGATGAATGATAGCATTTCCATGTGTTTCGATACCCATAATCCGGTGCTTTACGAAAGATCGAGGTGTAAGCCAAATCAATGTTCAGTTAGGGGTTGTAGACAATAGTAGCTTTTTAGTGCGTACACGTATACTGCGACATGTCGTACGGTATGCTGAATTTACTGACTCCTTCGCCAATAAAGCGTATGACCAGCTTGCCTTCAAGAGATATGGCTGATTACGACTTTTCCGATCAAGCCCCTGTATCGGTTGAAGCGACAGACCTGGAGACCGATGATTTTGTGGGTTTGGATGCGTTGGATGCCGCGGCAAGTGATAAATATGGAGCTCGAGGTGATAAGGGCTCGGATGCTAAGAAAACGTTTTCGCTGTCTAATTCACGTACAAGGTATAGGACTTTTTCTCTTAGCACAAATAATCTCTTATCCTCCAGAGATACAGAGGGAGACAAAAGACTGACTTTAGAAGAAAATAACACTCCCGGTGCCGGTGAAAGGAGTGACCGCGACGGGGGCGTATTCGGGTCGTTTGACGATATCGATTGTCCTGGTGGAACGAGAGGAAGAAATCGAGAAAGAAGCTTAGTCTCGCATGATCATGACACGTTTAGGCCTTCGCCGTTGTCCGGTGATGTAGAAGACGATGCGAACGATACAAACATGCTGACCACAAACGACTCGGGTGTCAGTGTAACTGGTACAAGCACAAAGGTTGGTACAGCGAAGTCTGAAGGTAAAGATAGCTTAAGTTTCGAGAGCTTGGGCGGAGTTGTGCCGTCAAGTCCAATGATTAGGCGAAGTAGCTCGCGCGGTCCCAAAAATAGAGATGGAGAGACTTTAGATAACGATGCCACAAGCGGAACTTCCAGCGATAAAGAAGGAGTACAAAGGGCCTCTGGCCGTCCCAATTTTTTAGATGTTAAAACAGCCGAAGTGGTAGACTACCAGGTGCAGGATGCAGATCGCCCTTATGCAGTATTTCGCTTAGTAAGTTCCTTTGAGTTTTGTATAGCAGTATCTAAACCGGCTATCCGCGGCCGTCTATATACAAGCTTTATACATCAAATCAATACCTAACGCAGTCTCAGCAGTATATACTCAAGTATATTGTGGTATATATGTCAATTTGAGCAGGTAACTTAATTGTAAGTTGTGATTGTTGCGATTGCATCAAATGGATAGCAATGCGTCGTCTCCTCGTATTTATTTTTTCTACTACGTCATCGTATATACGGGCACACACGCGCACACACACACGCATATATATATATATAACACACGCACACACACACACACAGACGAACACACATACACACACGTATATGTATACAAAGTATATTATATATATAACATATTGCATATATATATAAACACACCCACACACACACATATATATATATATATATATGCTCGCGCATGCTTACATGCACACAAACATGTATGTATGTTTGTAAGTTCGTATATATATATAATAGCAGGTACTTGTATAGGTATTGTTCATGTATATGTAAATGAATATATATATAAATGTATATATATATATATATATATATATTATACATATATATATTTATATTATATACATATATATATTTATATGTATGTTATGTATGTATGTACTTCCTTGTTTGCGTACTAAAAATATGAAGCACTTTATGCATATATATATATATATATACATATATATATATATATATATATATATATATAATTTGTACATATTGTAGATTTTTTGTTTTGGTACACAATTTCATTGATTTGCTCGTCCGGATCCTAATACACTATATCTTTTCATTCTTAATATCAGAATGTACAAATTGGCAACCGGCATTGGACCATACATCGAAGATTCAATGATTTTAAAAATGTACATGGCCTGTTAGGCCACACGCATAATAGCGAAGAATTAGCCGGTGTGAAGCTGCCCCCCCAACGAATCTTTAAGAGGAAAAAATTCGACCCCGCATACTTGGTAATGTTTTCCTTCGAGTGTTGTGCTCAGCCTGTTCGCTCACTTGTGATTGGTTGTCCCGGTACGCATGCTGATTTTATATATTTCTCTTGGCAACATCGATGCGTATGGGTGGAGATATAGCAGTTATTCTACAATCAATCATGCGTTCCGTTTCAGGTGCACCTTATCACCTGTCAGGTTTCCACTCAATATCTCGATGTTACGTTTCTCGTTGTATAAGACTGTAATAGACTGCTTCTACATACCAGTGAAATACAATTATTTCAATTTTCAGTTAGATTACTCCACTTCTGACATTCTTCGTACGCATAGAGTGATCAATGTCTATAGTGACCTCCGTAGGTTTGTATCTAACATCCGTTCTGGTTTATGTTTCTTGCAGTATGAACGGTGTGAACAACTGGACGAGTACATTCACAAGCTGCTGGATGTGCCCAGCTTGGCCGCAGATCCTGTGGTGATGGATTTCCTCTCGAACAATTGGCGGCAACCTAAACGTCCCAAGAAGAACCCCATTCCTGGACGCGATATGAAGGCCGGTCCTATAGACCTTACCAATCGCAAGAATGCCAACGGGGGTATCCAACCAGGTATGACGCCCAAAGAGATCAAGCGGATCATTGCGCGACAGAACAAGCAGCAGCTGGGTCGAGGCAGGAGTGATAAGCGCAAATTCATTCGGAACGGCCCTGGTGTAGTGAGTTTGGGAGGCACATCATCAGGACCTGCTGTGATGCCAGAGGAGAAGGGCGACGGCCAGGCCGAGGAACCACATTCGACACTGGGGCAGCAAGGGGTGCCCTTCGATACAGGGTTTGCCAGGGTTTTCAATACCAAAATGACCAAGAATAACAGTGGGGGCGGGAATAGGAAGAGGAAACCGGGAGCCCCGTTGACTCGGAAGGCCAGGCTACCTCCGCTGGGAGCTATAGACATGGTGCCTCCGATCGCGGTAGTGAACTGTGCGCCGAAGTGCCTCGACCTGCAGAAGCAATTGGCGGTGGAGTACAAGGGCACAATGTTGTTATTGGGTACCCCCAATATGGACCGGGTGGGGCTGGATGGATATGGGGTGGGGAGTGAGGAGGACGAGGAAAGACAGAACGCAAGTAAGACTGATATGTATGCAGACACAGACACGAGCGGCCAGTCTACAGACTCGGGCGCGAGCTCAGATACGAACCTGCGTACATTCCACAGTGAGCCCCAAGAGAATGGGGAGATAGACATCAGCGGCGATGAAAGCTTCGGCGAAACACTGAGCACTCGGGCTATGGATCTAGCCGCGAAGGAGTCTATTGCACAAGATGGTCTGAGACCATCGCCAATGTACCCGTCCCAGCCGGAAGACCGGATGCCACCCGGCTCAGTGGTGAAAGATGTGGTGGAAGGCCTCGCAATGGGTGCGGCAAGCGATGGTGATATACCGCACAGACACAGTCCTCTGATCCACGAGGAGCAGGTCTCTGAGGTTCCCAGGGCTCACGGACAACACGGTGCGCATACACTGCGTCAAAAGAAACAACTCGGCGTGCACCAGGATGCGAATCACGCCGGTGCCAGCAGAGGCAACAACAAGGGCGGCCACAAACTGCAGCAGAGTGAGCGCAAGAAGAAGCAGTTGCAGCAGCTGTTGGAGGCCGGGCAGCCTGCCAATGCATACGGTGAAGGCGTGAGCGAGCAGGGAGTACTTGTGGCTGAGATGGACCTGAACTTCCCGACTAAGAAGCTCGTTAGTCGGCAACGGTCGCTCACTGCGAGGAGGTCTGGCGCTCTGGGACCAAGCCAACAGAGACAGCCGGGAACCGCTGAGGTGCTGCATAGGAAGCCTCTGATTACAGCCAAGGGCACCAGTGTGCCTGCGAAACGGCCACCGTTGGCGAGTAGGCTGAGCACGTGGTTTAGTAATGCGCTGAGTCTGAACGAAGACGAGGATTTAGGCGATAGCGAATTACTGAGTGACGAGAAGAGTGCGGCTGAGAGTGGTGGTGACATTCCTGCGAGTGGCGGAACTGACGAAGGGCCGTCAGTGAAGGCTGCGGGGCCATTTACCCATCAGCAGCTGCTGAAAATGCACCAACAACAACAACGGCAGCAAATGAAGGACAAACGACAGAACATGGGACGGTCACCCCATGCCTACAATCAGAAGCGTGTGCCGACATTGCTGCTACCCAGCAGCTCAACCGGGTTGAGTGCAGGGAGCCCGACCAATAGACAGTCGGCCCAGCAACAGCACCGACAACAGGTGCAACTGCAGCACCAGGTGCAACAACTGCACCACAAGCAGCAGCAGAAGACCCTCGGCCTCCAGCAACCCCACGACCCTCAGCAGGGAACCGCAGCACAGCAGCAACCATGGGATACACGCCAGGCCAAACAGGAGCAGCCGCCAGCCCAGCGGGATAGGAGCCGATCCAGAGACGAGGACGACTCGGCAGCACCGAGGTCAGAGGCGACTGCGAGTAGCGAGAGTGACGAGGAGGGTGTTGAGTCCAGCGCTTTGCACAAGAGCGAGAGTGTGGGGAAAGCTGCTACGGATATCTTCCAGTCAACCCATCGGAGGGCCCTCTCGAATGCCACGACAGACGCGCATTTGTCGGAGAGTGCAACGAGGCGTTCGATAGCCACGGATAGCGCTGGTGCAAGGGGGAGCGATATTGAGTTTGAGATACCGGATGCGCATCTTGTGGGACGTCTCGAGGATAGGCGGGCCAGCATATCCTCCGACTCAGCAGTTAACGCTATAGCGAGCGTGGTGAGTGCAGGTATAAACTCCATCTTCAGTTCGGGCGTTAGCACCATCATGCGTGGGACCAAAGGTGTCCAGGATGCCAGCCCAGACCACATATCAGAGGACCCCTTGCATACCGGTATAGACTCTGATCGACCCAAGGAATTGCGCGCCCCGAATTCCGATAGTGCGCTTCTATATGCCGACAACTCAGCATGGTCGTTTACGCGTGTGAATTCGGTACCACTGAGTGGGTCGCCTCCAGCACGCCAGGCAAGCGCGAGTATCACTATAGAGCCTCGTGCTAGTACTATGGCCAGCAGTGCCGCCCGGCATCGCAGTGAGGCGGACTCGCGTAGCTCAGCAGAGCGCTTCTCGCCGACAAGCCCAAAGTACAGCCCTATCAACCACACAAGTACCCACAGGCACGCTTCCTCCCCCCTACCGCAGATGAGTATGTTGCGTAATCGCATCGTCCTGCCTATGGCAGAGACTGTCTCGGACGGCACGGACGGCGAGAGCGAGATTGGCGTGACTTCGAACTCAAGTAAGGTCATAAGCCGACAGGCAAGTACCAATAGTGCTACTGGATCCCCACGAAGCCGGGAGTTAGAGAAACACCACAACATGATCGCTCAACAACAGCTGCTGCTGAAGTCATACAGCCGGCTGCGCTTCAATCGCGCTCCGTCATCGCCGCCAAAGGCACACACCTCCCCTATGCAGAGACATATCAGCGCAAGCACGGCCACAATCAATACAGACCACAGCATGGACACATCGAGAGTGCTCATCCGATCAGCCACGTCGCCTCGCAGGCTGCGCATCGCCAGTGAAAGCAGTGGCGGTATGGGGTTCAACGACCACAGTGTAGGTGACGGAGGGGTCGAGTTGCGGAAGTCTCAATCGTACAATGAAGCTGAAGCGCAGGAGAGTGGCACGTTGGGATCCGCTGTTACGGATGATCTGCAGACAGAGAACACGTTAGGTACCTCCGCAAGTGTCGACAGCTTGACCGATGCAAACGTAGCCAATGTATCTGAGACGGCGAGTGACAGTGTATATCCAGCCGATAGTGTTACGGCAGGCAGCACCGCTTCGGAATCAATGGACCATAGTCTTAGTAGTAGCAGCAGGGACGGCGATATCTTGGTGTTCGAGGCTTTACTGGAGCAGGCACGCGAGGTGTCGCGGAGCCGCTCATTCCCCACGAATACGAGCAGTGAGAGCGAATCGGATAACAGCGCTTTGAGTACACCGACGGAGCCTGGTAGATCCCCAAGTCCAGAACCTTCCAGCTTATAGTAGGCATGTACCTAGTGTGAGGGGAGAGGTGTAACTTGCAAGTATTCGGGGACACGGAGGCACTTTGTAGGTCCGACTAAAAATAGACATGTACCTAGGCACTGGTTGGGTATAGCTTGTAGTGTGCATGTACCTATTTGAGGCGACACAACACGCCGATTGGACGTAATTTGTAATAAGCATATGCCTAAAAATGAGGGGGCATGGGAATAGAAGGCGGGTCTATTTGTAACAAGCGTGTACCCAGTTCGAGGGACCACAAACACCCGGGGCGGTGCTAGTACGAGGGGACCTACACACTTGGTGGCTCTAAGAATAACGGACACCTACCAAGTATGGGGGGCCATGATGGCACTGGGCAGGTATAGGATTCAGTAAACGTGAATGAGTCCATATTATAGAAAGATCGTACATAGATGGAGAGGACATATTTCACTGTATAAGGGGTAAAGATCGAGGACAAATGTGGTTAGTTTAAGTAGACGAAGTGGGTTACTGTAACGAAACACCGGATATGATTCGTGTGAGACCGGCGGAGTAGAATATTAGCCTTCCTATGAGGAAAAATGGGAAGTGAGAGCTTTGGGAAAGCATTCAAGTGTGGCTTACGAGCTGCAGTGTGATTAAACGGTTGCGTTGGCTATTCTTGCGTACAATGTACGATTCATCTGTGTGTTTAGCCGGAACTGTGGTGCTACTATGCAACATATAATTGAAGCATTGAAATCATGATACACATTGCTTTTGTTTGAAGAATTATACACAGACAGAGATATACATATATATATATATATATATATATATATATATATATATATATATATAATATAATTATATTGTTAATTATAATTATATGTATATATATATATATATATATTTATATTTATATTTATATATTATATATATATATATATATATATATATATATATTATATATATATATATATATATATATATTTATATTTATATTTATAATTATATATAATTACATATATATATATATATATATATATATATATATATATATATATATATATAATTGTATTTATAAATATGATACAGGTGTACATACAGTATTTACCGGCTTTTATACTGAAGCTGAAAGAACCCTGAAAGTTGGACTCTTTTTTTTACTGTTTAGCCCTTTTTTTTTTGGGGGGGGGTTTTTTTCAACAAAAAAAATGAGGGAAATCAACCAAATCATTTCTGATTTGTTGTATAGTAGAACATAGTACTCTCTCCAGAGTAAAGACGCAAGACGATACACACCGTCCCACGTTATCATTATTCAATTTTTATACATAAAGTAATTACTGGACTCAGGACTGTTATCTATGCCCTATGGTATAGTACTTGAATGCTATTAAATTTTTGTATTGTAGTGTCGTATCGTGTACTATAGATAAAGGATGGATATGTATGTTTCTTGTTTAAACGGGCGGCAATAATATTTAACACAGGACGACTCGCTCGCAATGGTGCTATGGGTAAGTAAGGTTGTCTTGGATGGTGTATACCTGCTACTGTCGTGGTGTTCTGAGTCTGTATAGAGGGGGTTGCTATAGTACTGCAGTCTATTCGTCGAGTGCGCTCGAGGTGTATGTCGTGTATGGGCGTATCCTGCGATATCGTAAACTAGGTTTATACAGCAGAATAGAGGTTCGCGTGTCACATAACTCCAGTGGGACTCTTTGTAGTGTGTGATTATCACAGCAATGCGCTTATCTGCAACGTGCCCCATCTACAGTGACATCACAGCAATGCGTAGTTGTAAGTTACGGGCGATGCAGCCCTACTGTGCGTATGATATCGTTCGTAGAATATAATAGACATAGGATATTTGTGGTCACATTCGTCGGAGGCCTTAGGAAAGGCCGGAATTGTGTTGACAGCGTTTGTCATGGTAAAGATAGTCACTTTTCTTAGTTAATGTTAAATGTCTGGCCTCGTATTTTCTTATGGAGAGTGTTATAGTTTGGGATGTTATGTCTATATTTGACGAGATTCGAATACGCCATGTTGATGACCTTATGCTGAGGTTGCACTCGCAGTTCCTTGAAGAAAAGCAATGGCTTGTTTGACTTGATGACCTTCTTTTATCGCATCATCGAGTCTCTATTGACTCGTAAGTTATCTGTTTGCCAAAACTGCTTGTCAGGGTATGTATATATTTAATTGTTTATAGCTGTATGCTCCAAGTCCCAAGTTTTATGCGTGTCCTCCATGGCAACGGTTAAGTGCTGGAAAGACTGCTGATAGTGTTGCGCTTAGATGCATACAGTGGCATTAGCTTGCGTATAATATGTTACAACTTTTATCTTGGTATAATATTCGCATCCTGGTTCTAACAGAACGTCATGTAAGTTCATTTCGAAGGTATCTTTGAGTACATATCAACTTCGTGTCCTTAAACGTCGTCAAGAATTAGTGTTTAGATTGATTGTATGTCTATTTAAGTGCATAAAAATCTCAAATGAAATAGTTATGTATATCTCTCCCCTACAGTAGCTATTATACAGCCCGCAATCTTCATCATCTCGCTACATAGGCACAATAAATAGTCAATGATATATATATATATATATGTGTGTGTGTGTGTGTGTGTGTGTGTGTGTGTGTGTTTATCTATATATATATATATATATATACTCGCAAGTCATGGCAAAGCAATCCCAATTTTCATAGCATACAGGACTCATTATATAGTTTTCTCTACTGGTCCCCTCCTAGGCTGTACAACAGGGTTCTGGGCCATCCGCCGGGCTGCTCGAAACCACAGCTGACAAGAAACTGGTGAATGACACAGACTGCACGATTGTGCAAAAAGTCGCTAAGACGGTAGTAGGAAAACCGCCGTCTCCAAGGAGGTCACCGCATAAGTCACCGTCCAAGCCCATTGCCTCTAAAGTTCGGCGCGATAGAGATAAGGCGAAAAGACAAGGTATGCAGCAAGGTGTCTGGTCGTCATGCACGTGCTCGTGGTTTTGTGCATGCTGTTGGGTGGTTTTAAGTTTATCTAGCAATTTTGTGTCTTTGATTGGGATTCGCTACTAACATCCAGTTGCCGCTGTTCTACTCGTTTCATATATTGCGAATATAACGTTTTAAGTAATTTTTATTATTTTATCGCGGTGGCGTGCGCATATAAGTTGGCTGGCCAGAATGATGAGCACCGGATGTTTAATGAATGGCTTTGACAAGCCCAGAATCCCCACAGATGTCTGATTTGTCGCATGCTTCCGATTGTTTGGTAACGTCTAACCGATGATTTTATCGCGTTCACAACAGGGCAACTGATAGAAACTGGGGTCACGCGGAGCGGCCCGAGTGTGGTTTTCAAGGGGTTTTCAGACAACAAAAATTTGCAACCAATAGGATTAACGTTCGAGCCCGACATCTTAGCAGGTGGGTTTTGTACCACAGTTCCCGCTACCCAGTTGCCGGTTCGATGCGCCATTTTAATAGGGATTAGATACAGCTATATGTTCCTATTTTCTAGGCGTAGCCATGGGTGCACCTGTTCTTCAGTTTTCTATTTTTTTCAGTTGGGTTGTTTAGACACTCTTATTCTGCAGTTTATAGTCGTCTGTACGGAGCGCAATTTCTATGGACACCACATTGGTTGTTGGCTCAATTTTTCGCACGCCACCCCATACAACTGTGAAGCTTTTCAGACTATTTATTTAACTGTGTGCATGGGGGTGTTTTTAGGCCCAGAAGCAGAGTACGTGCTCGGCATTACATCCAAGGTTCCATCAGAGAAGCGTTCGCCGTGGTCGACGGAGGGGCTTGGCGGCAGATACCAGAAGGCTTACTACATCAATGACGAGCAGGTGACACATATTCAGGTGATTTAACTATCTTCTTACCTACCCATTTCTCGCTCGAGATTTTTTTATGGTCTGTGACTGGTGGAATGTGAGATAAGATATGATTGTACAGGGTATTAGGTTCCAAGTGAATGTGTACGGCTGGCTTATACAGTCAGGGTATGGTGGATGTTGTATGATGTTGACACATTACTACTTGGTAGTCTATATGTTCTGGAAATGAATTACTCACTAATTGACCTATTGTGAATGTGAGGAAACGCGGTGTGCTCGCTTGTTATATGTTCGACTGGCCATGGTTCGGTAGCGTGCCGATAAGCAATGGTATGAAGTCTTTGGTAAACCCTGTTTCTGTATTTTTTTATTATGATTTGTACCGTATCAGTACCCAACAATTAAAAGGCAACCTATGCCTCACCTTTGTACTGTATGATTCGGATTGACCAGTGCGTCGACTTCAGAGCTGTTTTCTTGAGATTTAACGATAGTCTTGGGTTTAAATAGCGTTCATGTTTAGTATGTCTCGCTGTCTGTTGCTAATATCTATCATCCTGGATTACGCTAGGCATGTGGCTACAATTGGAACCCCCGCCGGATGAAACATCAGACTGTAACCAATCCGACACCAGAGGAAGATCCGGGTGAGTTATGTGACAACCGAGTATAAAAGAGTTGTTGGATGTGACCTCAGTTGCTCGTATGCTGTTATTGTCGACGGTGATACTTTATTAGCTGGCTTCTCAGATCGCACTGTTGGCTTGGTTTTTTTTAGGCCAAACTTTACTCACGTCCAATGCTGTGCGAGGATTCCCAATGGAGACATTGACAGAACGTGTTCAGCGCTTGTGTCCTGTGGTTCCAGGCCACAGAGCGCAGTTGCTAGCAATGCAAGTGAACTGGATGAAAGGTGTGTCAGCGATGAAGTTGTACGTTCCTAATACGTTGTACTCGTATACCTTATAGTGTGAAGCGTGTGCGGTGCTTCGTACTGCGAAGTGGCAATGAGATTTGTGGACGTTCCTCATGAAGTTTCCGCTATGTACTTCAGTCAGCGCAGCAGTTTGAAAGAACATTGCGACTCATTGTGTTTTGGCTATGGACGAGAGATTGTCTATTAATAGCTTCCAAACACATCGTTGCTTGTCTGCTCTAGGCTCGGATTTTCCCTCGCACAAAGATCTGCCCGATAAAGAGGGATGGGGTGATATCATAGCCGCCATTTCACTGGGCAGTGGAGGGGATCTTGTCATCAAAGATCCAGTCACCGAGCAAGCGTGGACGATGCATGTGAACACAGGTATAATGAATATGTAATTGGTGAACAATATAAATGTACATTATATATATATATGTGTGTGTGTGTGTGTGTGTGTGTGTGCATATATATATATATATATATATATATATATATATATATATATATATATATATATATATATATATATATATATATATATATATATATAGGCAATGTATGTATGCATGTATGTATGTATATATATACATGATCACGTACAATGCATGTACAATGCATGCATGTACGTATGTATGTGTGTGTAGTATGTATGCATATATACATATATTATATATATATATATATATATATATTATATATGATATGATATATATATGCATGCATACATGTTACACACATGTACATGATTATTATATGTGTGCATGTATGTAATATTATACATATATATATACATTACATACATATACATGTATATTGCATGCATGTGGCATGTGCATGTATGTGCATGCATGCGAACATGTTATATATTATATATATATGTTCATTGACATACATATATATTATACATATATATATATATATATATATGTATTTATATATGTGCGTATGTATGTATGTATGTATATATATATATATATATATATATATATATATATATATATATATATATATATATATGTATGTATGCATGCATATATGTGTGTGTGTGGGTGTATGTGCATATGCATGTGTATGTACATGTAAAAACGTATATATGCATATATGTATGCCTATTCAGATATATATATATATATATATATATATCAACGTGGCACCCGCAGATGTTTGGTCTTTAGACGATATGTTTGACCTGTTTGCATCTTGTGATAATCACGTATATAGTCGCCACTACATGGTAGCTGTCATTCATCTTTGTTGTGCTTCCTTTTCCATTGATGAAGTGTATCAGTGTATCTGAAATACTTTTGTGTGTACCACATTTGCCACAACGATGTCGATTTATATTGCAAAACATTTTAGTCTCAAATAGGAGCGCCGAGAAATCTGTTCAATTTGATCGTATGATTTAATCTGTTATTTTACCTTTCCTCTCCAGGGGATATATACTATATGCGCGATGACATACGTACCGACTGGGAGCATGGCTTAGCGGCCGATAGTAGGGATGATCGGGTTAGTATAGTGTGGCGATTCCAGGACATATTAATCCCCAGTAAGGTAGAAGATACGTAACCATGGCTCTCAGCATCCATTATTTAGATCAAAATATAGTACAAATGCAATTCTTATCTGACAGGTTCAAAACAAGAGTTGCGTGAAGGTGATATAGTAGGCCAGGTTTACGCACCCGAACTTGAAACAATACGAAGATACCTGCTACCTTGACAGTATCTTGATTAGGATGAAAGCAGGCCACTATGACTACAACAGAGTCCCTCACTCAGACAACTAGGGCTAGAACAAAAATCTCACTCAGACAACTAGGGCTATAACAAAAATACTCGCTCAGACAATCAAGCCTACAACCGAGTTTCTCATTCTTGAAGCTCCACTGCAGTGTGTGTATCCGCGTCGCATTCCCACTGCGACGCTACCTTGCACGGTACAACGATATCACGACTTTACAGTTGTGGTATAAGCCGCTGACACACTGTTTGGATGGTTGGTATTAATGAGGGACAATTACTTTCTGAATATCATTACGAGAGTGGGCGAGTATCTCTTCTACGAGCGTGTACGTCGTGACAAGAGTTGTCATTCCGGTACAGCACAGTGTGTCTTTATCGGAGAATCGTGCCAATTCTGTTGACTACGCTCACATTAGGAGATATATTGAGTAGCGAACGAGACAATCATGCTGACGGCGACTTGGTGCCGCGCTGTTATTTTGCTACCTAAGGAAATAAACAGACTTATGACTGCAATTGCTAACAAATGATACGAATTGTCACTAGCATAGTGTACGGCATCAGGTTGTTCTGGCTTGTATTGCCCCCAGACCTTTCGCTTGCAAGGTCACACACTAAGAGCATACCCTCAATTTCCCACATTCATAGAGGTGGGTCCTGCTCCGAGTCCTGCTAAAGGTGGATGCGGTTCAGTAGGATCAAGACACACGGGCGATTTAATGTTCCATTTCAAGATATTCCAATCCAGTACCAATTTTGCCGGCATATAATACATTTGCGGTGGACTTGACGCAAATATGGTTAGGTTCATATAGCTACGCAGCGGGATGATCCGGTGAAAACCCGGCTAATCCTTATCGATGTATTGAGTTTGTATATAATTCCCCGCTTTGAGAATTTAATTCAATACTTATTTAGGTCGGCACATCAATAGAAGCAGATCGTGCGATCTGAACCGAATACAATTGATCGGACGATGTCACCAGCAGCCAATACCCGGCCAAAGTCTATGAGTGTACTATGCATAGTAGCGGCACACCACCTCAATATCGTATTATCCATGGTATCCTCTTTACAGCGTTCTCTGGCATTATTGTCCAGGAGGAGTCTCAGCGATAGTTGGGCTAGCCTGTGGGTGACCCCGAAGTGAGTCCACATCTTCACGGTTGCGTACCATCGAACGTATCGTTTTGGATAATTAGCACCACTACCAAGGCCACCGAGGGTATAAGCTCCACCACAAACCACAGAAAGGAGATCACTAGGGCGATTATATCCCATGCCGTTCCCAAGAGAGTTAACCTACCGCCGCACAGTAATGTGAACCACACAAACGAACGCCACAAAAGCTTGAGAGGCCAAATCAGGTATGTTAGATCACACAGTGCAGACCAGCACACAGCAGTGACCACATCCCAACTCTCGTACTCAAGTGCGTGGTGGTAATGTGATCCGAGTCCGATAAGGTAGAAGGGAAAGATCACAGCCATGATTATGTGCAGTTGGATGGGTTCTGACCCTCTCAGTACACCAACCATAAGCGCCGCATACATAAAGGCGCAGCCCCTGACTATGTCTACAAGTACGTTGAGCACAAATGACCGCAACTCTGCCTCTTGCAAGTACATGCGTTCGTCCCGAAGTACTAGAGACAGCAAGTATACTACAAATAGTGCTATAACCACAACAACTATATAGCCCCCTATCGTCAGCGCAAATCGTCTATCCCCGTCTGCACCCTCTGAGTTATCCTCCCCTGTGCCTCCATCTTCATAGTCGTGCGAATCGGTGTCATTCTCATATTGCTTCTGGCTTCCCTGTTCTTCGCCCTCCCAGTTGCTTGATTCACTTCGCTTGTGACTCTCATGTAATCCAGCGGCATCGTTAGAACGCCTTCGCGTACTCGCACTCTTCTTCTTCGCTTTGACCATGATAATAAGTGTTTGTTTACAGGCCGATCGGACTATCTACTGTGCTTTAGGGCGCCCTCCTCCACCGCCCACCCCCTTCCGGGGCTCCCGGCCCGCCATTTTTATTTATTTTTAAATTTGGGTAAAACTTTGGTTTCAACATTTAGTTTTTAAAAAAATATAACCCTAAAACAAATAAAGGTTTGTGAATTGTATTTTTTCAGGTCACTTGGTTTCTATGTATTTATTACTAAAACCGTAAGCTTTTCTTCAGCCCCTGTCAACTTTTATCACCGAGCGGCGTCTCAGCCGTGTTTTATTTATCACCGAAAGCGTAAGCTTGTAAGTCCCTCCAGACTTTATTGCATTTTTGTCTGTCTGTCTGTCACGCTATTTGCGTATATAAAAACCCCTACCCAAATTCGCGTTTGGTACAAAAAAGCCAATAAAAGGCCTCTTCAAAATAAGCAATATGAACGAATCAGAAGTTGCGCACTCGAATTTTAAGGTTTGGCAGGCGTGTACGCGTATAAAACGTTAATATACAATATATACAATCCGCAACGGATATAATTAGGTTAAAATTTAAAATGCCAATTTTTTGCGTAACAATTGGCAGTACATAATTATATCACAAGTGGACCTAAAATATTCGGGTGTTGTTTTTTAAAATAACATTCTGGTTATTTTTTTAGAAAAACCATACTCGTGGTCTTGGAGTGTGGGCTCCTTTTTTTACAAAACAAAATGGTCCTGGTGTTGCATATGTGTGACAGTATAGGGCGGCACACCCGTTATATTTGTAGTATTCACCACAGCCTTTGGGTCCTTGGGATCCATGCAAAGGGGAATTCAAATAACAACTAAGTATTTAGTCTACATGATTTGCACCTTCATCTAAGATTTATGTTTTAAGCTCAGGTGTATACCTAGTGCGTAGTGGGGGTTGGGGGGGGAATAATATATATATATATATATATTAAACCCTAACACATACACATATATATAGCCTGTGATTCTTTACCCTCACCTCGTACTTCGGCTCTCTCAATCTCCTTTAAGAGTGCATTCAATTCAGGGGACTTGGTTGGATTTCCTTTTAGGTCCACTGTATCCCATTCCATATGATTTCTGGGAACAAAGTATGAGATTAATTTTTTATATACTGCAGTCCGGATTCTCTACGCATTGTGGGACGATCATCGGGTCCAGGGATTTCTCTACCGTATGCAAGCATCCTGAAGTATCTGCAAAGATTAGCCGGCATGATCTGCACAAGCAGTTCAA